>PVHP010039757.1:0-16248 GCA_004024765.1 Zapus hudsonius | reverse complement strand
GGGCAGGTGAACCAGTCCACAGCCTGAGGGGAGGGAAAGTACAGAGTACAGAAAGTCATGAGGCATTGGCATTGACACTTCACCCCAAGGAACGGACTCTGTCCTGGGAGGAAGCAGGGCTGCCATCAAGTAGTCTCAACAGTTGCCTTGGCACCAGAGATGGGCTGCATCCACCAGGCCAAGAGACTGTGCACATGAGCCAACGTTAGGGGGGGTTAGACAAGGAGCCCATCCTAGAGTATGAGGGTCGTCTACCCTGTCACCTACCACACTGTTGTGTCAACCCCATCAAGTTTCCCTAAGGGGCAGGGCTGGCCTCAAGCCTGTGCCTGTCCATGAAGCGGCTTCTGAGGCAGTCTGGCACACTGAAATCACATGTGTGGATGAGAAACACGTCCGGATCATAAGCCTATGCGATTGCAGGTAAGGTCTTCTTTTAAAAACTCTTAATGTCCACAAGGCTTTGTCAACTTCCCTTGGTGTCAGTGCCATGAGAAGTATCCCCAGTGGAAGGACGACCTAACCTGTCCAGTCCTGACTGACTGGACAGAGGTGATCTGCCCTCCAGGCCTTGACCTGGGCTCCCCCCCACCTACCCAGCTGGTTAACATCTATGGCCCTGTGCTCTGAAGAGCCAGAGCCCACTCCTGAGAATGCTTTTGGAAGGGCGGATGGGAGCGTGGCCATATTCCAAGGAATGCTGTTGCTCCCCGGGAAGTCAGTGCTTCCCAGGAAGCAGTCCGTGGGCCCCTGCAGGGGAAACCTCTCCCCAGCCCCATGGCTGGTTCTCAACTCCCCTGCTGCCCAGGAAGGGACAGTCTCTCAAGCAGCAGCAGCAGCAGCTCCCCAGCCGGCCAGTGCAATCCATCACCGGGCAAGACCTGCCGCTCCCAGCCACACTCCCATTGCACTGCAGCCACTCCTGACTTGTAAACATTTCTCCAAATTCCCTAAGTTCACCTCTTCGCTCTCTGGGGTGCAGAAGGAGAAACTTAATGATCACAGGAGGGAATTCCAGAAGGGGAGAAGACTTTGAGGGACCTGAAGACCCACAAATAAAATCATTAGTCTCGACATGATTCACAGAGAATTGACTGGCGCTTAATCAAGTCCACAAGAGGTCAGTGTAGCAAAGACAAAGGAAGTGGGGAAACCCTGAAAGGAAATGGGCCGCAGGTGCAGTGAGTGCTTATGCTTAGGCTGGAGGACCAACCCTGTTCTTTCTCTTCCTTTAGTTCCTGCCTTGGGGAAAAAGGAGGGGGGCTGGCCAGACCCCACCTCAAAATCCCAAAGCAAGCAGGAAAAAGGGGAACCCAAAGTTCTTGGTTCCATACCATCAATTATGGTTCCATTAAAAAAAAGGTAAACAAAGCCCCCCAAACTACACCAATGTGATGAGGAATGCAACGACCACCCTGGGACCCTGCAGAAAATGCCCACACCATCAGTCATTGGGCACAGGGCAGAGATAGAAGTTCTTCTCCTCTTGGGGTTTGCTGATCCAGTTCCCATAGCCCATGTCCCTTAGGCTTTTCTTGAAGTAGTTCTTGGCTATCTCGTAGTCCCAGGCAGCTTTCTTGGCCTCACCATAGGAGAGTTTCAGTAAATCTCTGCGGTAACGGAAGGAGCAGAGCTTCTTAAACTGAAGAAAAATGTTCTTTTTGGATACCCGGGACAATTCATTCCCTGGCCTGGGGAAATAAAGGCACTCATTATTCACCTGGGTGCAGGCAAGGTGGGGACCAGGTAGGGTGGAGCCTGGCATGTGTGGGAGCACCCAGTCTTGCACCCTCCCACCCTTACCCATCCACAGTGCCCCTGGTGCCATCCAGGATCTCCAGGTCATAGCCGTCGGCCAAGCACCAGTTGACGCTTGCTTCCTTTGTCTTCCCGGACTGCCTTTTGGAATCATACACGCTGACCCGGCCCACCTAGGTCCCCAGGGATGGAAGAGAGAAGCTTTTCAGGGGCGAGGCTCACGGGTAAGAGGGTGCATGGGCCCTGACCTCTCCCTTTACCAGGATCGAGCAGACCCAAGCCATACAAACTCCACCACGATCCACATTAACACCGGACTGAGAACTCGAGCCCCGAACGTCCAAAGGAAGCAAAGGTTCCCTTCCCATAGTGTGTTGCTGACAGGACTGCTTAGGAAGGAGACCAATGTCAAGGGCAAGAGTGGTTCATAGCACCTTGGGGTGGTTGACAATAAAGGGATATCGGAGTCCATCTTCAAATGCAGTGCCGTCTCTTGTCACACGACAACAAATGGCCCTTGTCAGATGCCCTTGGCTGAAGAGGTAACCTGGGAACAAAAATAAAAGTATACATGTGGTTTGCACCAAATGCTCTTTTGTCCGTCCTTCCTTCCTCCTCTTTTTTTGTTTTGTGTTTTATGAGGTAGGGTCTCACTCTAGCCCAGGCTGACCTGGAACTCACTCTGTAGTCCCAGGCTGGCTTCGAACTCACAGCGATGCTCCTGCCTCTGCCCCGAGTGCTGGGATTAAAGGCGTGTGCCACCATGCCCTGCTTACACCAAATGCTTTTAAGAGGCACATAGGGAGTTTGAAGGTACAAAAGAGAGTTGTCGGGACAGAGAACAGTTCCTTTGATGTGACATTCCTTCTGACTATGACCACTTAGGACATACAGGGATCATCAAATGTTCAAGCACAAAACCAGAAGGTTCGAAGGGAGGGACAAGGGAAGTAAGACAGTATAGTTTTAACATATCTTGATGAGACCTGGCCTAGCATGTTGTTCTGGAATTTGCTGCCTGAACCCACTTTCCCGCCAGGCAGACTGTGTCCTCAGAACCCATAATGAGGACAGAGGCGCGGTCGCTCTGGACGAGGAGACATCATTTTAACATCCAAAACCATGGCAAGCAGCTTGCTAGGATTTGGACTGAGAGATGGGTTCTGCTCCAATGCAGGTCCCTTACCTAGTGTGACAGATTTCAGGTACACAGGATGTAGGAAATGGGACAACAGTGCCCCTTGCAGACCCAACACGTTCCAACGCAGGATCTTGTCACTACAGGACATGGTACGGAGTCTCTCCCCAAGCCGGATGCCATCCCATGTGGGCACAATGTCACTAGACTCCACAGGGATTGTACCTTCCCCTGTGATGAAAGACTTAGGTCAGACCCACCAAAGTCACTGGACCAAACTAGGTCCTGACATTTTATGTGTGCTCCTGAGCTGCTGGCTGCTCATGTATCACAGCCCCTGCTATGTGCCAGGAACTGTGCACGGTACTGGGAGACAACAGTGAGCAGAATGCAAGGTGTCTGTCCTTCTGTAAAGTCTATGGGACGAGAGGCCAGGAAGGGGGAAGGATAGACCCTGAACTAGCAAGCCAATCCAGCCATAGGAGTTCTAGACGCTAACAGTGCTCTGGAGGCTGGGGGCTCTGATGGAGGCCAGCACAGAACTCCTGGGGCAGAGATTCAGGGACGAGAAAGGGACAGCTGGGGTGAGTGTTCCAGACAAGGAACTTTTAAGGCCAAGGCTCTGAGGCAGCGAGGGGTTTGGTGTTTCAGGGAACTGACAGAGTAAATGTGGCTGGAGTTCTGGGATAGAGGAAGGGCAGTAGGGGACCATGTTCCTTTATCTGGGATGCTGGGGACTGGACCCAGGGCTTTGTGCATATTAGACAAGAGATCTCCTTACCATGAGCTCTAGGCTACCCTTGTTTTCTGAGACAAAGCTTTACTATACATTGCCTAAGGTGGCCTCAGGTTTGAGACCCTCTTTCCTTGGCCTTCTGAGTGCTGGGATTACAGATGTATGCCACCATGCTTGGCTAGGTCCCCCCAACCCCCCAGGTAGTCTTGCTCTAGCCCAGGCTGACCTGGAATTCACTATGTAGTCTCAGGCTGGCCTCGAACTCACGGCAATCCTCCTACCTCTGCCTCCCGAATGCTGGGATTAAAGGCGTGCGCCACCACGCTGGGCTTTATTTTTAGCATTTCACTGATTTTCAGTATTTTTATACTTTTGCTTCCATCAATACAATGTAATTTAGAGCAAAGTCACTCCCTATTTCCCTTGGACCCCACTAGGCCACTATTACCTCCCATTCTGTCTCTGCGGTTTGTCTAGTCTGGCCATTTCACATAAATGGAATCCTATCGCCAGGTGTAGTGGCACACACCTTTAATCCCAGCACCTGGGAAACAGGAAGGAGGACTGCCATGAGTTCAAGGCCACCCTGAGACTACACAGTGAATTCTAGGTCAGCCTGGGCTAGAATGAGATTCTACCTTAAAAAAACAAACAAAAAACCCCAAAAAACCAAAGGAATCCTGTGACATTCTTTTGGGACTGGCTTTCTTCAGTAGTATGTTTTCGAGGTCTATGGTGTGACATGTATCCATTCCTTTTCCTAGAAGACAGTATTTGTAGTGTATTTATCCATTCATTGGGAGATAGACAGTTGGTTATTTCCACTTTGCTGTCCTATGTTTATGTGGACACGTCTTCAGTTTCTTGGGGAAGCTCTTAGGAGTGGAGCATGGGTCATTCGGTGACTGTGTTTAGCAGGGGAAGTGACATGACCTGGATTTGTGTTTGAGGGCCATATGATGACTACTGAACTGTGAGGGATAGGAGTGACATGAAGAGACAGGGGGGAGACAGTAGAGGACAGAAGAGAAGATGCTGGTGGGTAGGGCGCAGCCTCAGCAGCCAACTGGATAGGAGAGCAGGCTCTTAGTATCAGTCACAGCGCTGAGCTCAGCAGAGCCTGGTTCTATATTACTTCATTGTTGCAGCCCCGTCCATTCCCATGACTGTGACCATCCTACAGGAGGGCTCTCCCGAGCTCCAGATGGGGACTTCACTCCTACAGCTGGAGATAGGCTGATCCCCTCTCAGGCACACACTGCCTTGTGCTCACGGGCAGTCCTGCAGAACATTGCCTAGACAGAGGGAGGCCCCCAGCCACTCACCGTTCTCCACCTTGGTGCGGAGCTTGCCCTGCTTAGGGTTCTCAAAGACGGGGTAGTGGCGGGAATCTGTGCTCTCCACTGCGCGGTCACTGCAGGACTTGTCAAAGAGGGCGCCGTCTCCACAGGGCGCCGTGCTGCCAAACAGAGCGGCTGTTAAAACTCTCCTGCGGATCTCCCTCCAAGTTCCTGGGGCTTGAAGCTCGAGGTGGGCAAAGCCAGAGACCCTTTCTGGGGCCTACTGTGGGAGAGTGGGTGGCAGCGCACGCGAGTCCTTCCCCGGGGATGCTCGGTGCCCATCGTACAGTGGACGTAGGGGCACTCACTCGGTCCAGGGCGCCTGGCAGGGCTGTGCTGGGAGCAGGGGAGGGTACAGACCTGATGTACAGATGAAAGGACACGCTCTTTTTGATCTGGAGCTTCTCACCGCCCCTAGCCGGCTCAAAGATGCTGCTCTTGGCAGTGTGGGGGTTGTACTTCATTAACTCGCTGTAGAGAAACCTACCAAAGAAAGGCTGCTAGGATCTGAGCCTTGATGGTTATGGCTCTCAGCTCCTCGGCTGGAGGAGGTGCTGGAAGGTTCTCCATGGGAGACTTCAGGGGTTTCTTAAAGGTAGGTCTTGGGGCAGCCACAGGGATTTCAGGGCAGAATAAACCGATTCAAGGCCTCAAGAGTCACTGCTTCTTTCTCTCCTGGAAAGGAGAGCCAGAGGAGAGAGCTGGCAGGAGCACTGAGGTTACGCACAGGTCCTCCAAGACCCTGGGGGGTCACCTTGTGTTTTGGAAAGAGGGCATGAAGCAGCAGGTCAAAAACCTATGCTGGTCTGCTTTCAGGGAGGTGTGTGGATGGGCCAGAGGAGGGTTGGGGTGCTCTCCGATCTCACCCACCTTATGAAGCCTCTCCGGGAAATGATCTCTGCGTGGCAGTCATTGACTGTTTCTCCCTTCAGGCTGAGAGAATCTCCTTTCACACAGCGGTTCCCTGGAAGGCAGGCAAAGCAACAGTGCAAAAACCAAAGGAAAACAATGGCGAGACCTAAACCACTAGTTAGTTCTTAAAGCCATAAAATAGACGTGGCTTCAATTTATCAGATTCCTGGCTCCATATTCTGCCTCACAAACCAAAAATAAACGAAACACAATCAGATGATACCAAAATCTCAGTTAGCTGACTAGCTAAACTGAAATGCAGGCTGAGTATCCTTTACCTGACATGCTGAAGGCCAGGGTTTCAGATGTCAATGATTTTATAATACTTGCATAGAGTTAACTGAAGTCTGAGATCCTGGGCTGGAGAGAGAGCTCAGCGGTTAAAGGTACTTGCTAACAAAGACTGGTACCCACATAAGGCCAGATGCACAAAGGGCTGCATGCACCCCAAGTTCATTTGCAGGGCAAGAAGGCCCTGGTGCGCTCATACTCTATTTCTCAACCTCTCTCTCTCCTTGCAAAGAAAGAAATAAAAATATATTTAAGGGCTGAAGAGATGGCTTAGCCGTTAAGGCGTTTGCCTGCGATGCAGACCTGAGTTCAATTCCCCAGTGCCCATGTAAAGCCAGACGCACAAGAGGGCGCATGTGTCTGGAGTTCATTTGCAGTGGCTGGAGGCCCTGTCGTGCCCATTCTCTCTGCCTCTCTCTGTCTGCCTCTCTCTCTCTCTCTCAAATAAATAAATAAAATATTAAAAAAATATATATTTAAAAATGTCTGAGCTGCTCCAAACTGCAAGACTTTAAAAAAATATTCTATTTTGCAGAGAGAGAGAGAGAGAGAGAGAGAGAGAGAGAGAGAGAGAGAGAGAGAGAGAGAATGGGTGCACCAGGACCTCCAGCCACTACAAACAAACTCCAGATGCATGCGCTACTGTGTGCATCTGGTTTTAAGTGGGTGCTGGGGAACCGAACTCCCGTTGTTGGGCTTTGCAGGCAAGCACCACTGAGCCATCTCTCCAGCCCCTCTAAAATTTTGAGTATCATGTCAGCATGCTGAACCTGTATAGCCTTCTCCCCCGCCTTGGACTTGTTCACATGAACTCCAGAAAGAAGGTGAGAAGGGAGGCCACAGCTTGGGGAGCACTCACTCACCTGTCCCTAGACTGACGACGACACCCATGTCGTCAGAGTTTTTCTTCATAATGATGGCAGCCAGGATTTTGCGGCCCAGCAAGGAGGGCTGGAAATTATTGGTGAGGGTATTGAAACACCGGTGGCTCAGCATAGCTATCTGGTCATGGAACGTGCTGCCGGTGACAGGAAGCTGTGGGGACAGGGGCATGACAGGCCTATACAGCCCTGCCTGGGGCCACCATATGTCACAGTGGGCAGGGATCAGTTCTACTTGACCTAGGAGCCATCCTTTCTTCTGTCTTATATCTGGCATCCCAGTCACAGGCTAGGGACAATTCATTTACGTAAGAGAAAAGCCAACTTCCCCCAGACAGAAGTAAGCAGGACCTCCCACCAAAACAAAAAAAAAATAGCACCAAAAGTAGACGTCTTAACTGTCTTTGGCTGTGCATCTGGGGACCTGGAGAGGAGGAGCATAGTTCTTCTGAGAGTGGCCCCTGTCACTGGGGTTACCTCTGTGAGACCCATGCGCTCTGCCTTCTCGCTCTCCCCAATCAGGACGCGGAGGGCCGCATCCGCTGCCTCCTGCTTGCCTTGCTTCTTGCTGTGCGCACACACGGCTGGGAACCAGCGGCCCCCGACTTTCGCTTGGTAAACGAACCTTTGGGACGAGATGTATCATGAAGATAGGAAGAGACCCTGGCAGCCGTTTAGGGAGGGCTACTTTTGCGTAGGACGAGGTCAATCTTGTGCCCATGGGGAACCCCCACATTCATGTATATGACGTATTGTACATACACATGGGATTAAGCTTGTTAATTATTAATAGAATCTTTTAGAGCCTTGCTTTCTACTATGGAAGCCACAAGCCACATGGAGATACTGAACTTGAACTAAAGTTAGATGTCATGATTCAGTCCCTCAGACACCAGAGACATATTTCAAGTGCTCAATAACCACGTATGGCCAATGAGTAGGCATTCTAGCAGAGGGAGTTAAGGAAGTACAACAGTAAACTACAGTTTTTGGAGAGGTTTGGAGTGGAACTGGGAAGGCATTATGATCCCTACAGGATGGACAAGGGCATGTCTACGGGACAGTGAGTCAAGAGAGGCAGCAGGAGGTGACAAGGAAGACAGGGAAGAACCATGTGGGGGGAGGGGACCCAAGACCCTGGCACAGGAGGAAGTACGCTTCCTTCATACTTCCTGGTACATCCAAGGTGCTTGGGAGGATAAATACTTCTCATTTCTGAAGTGGGAAAAGGAAGGCCACCCGTTTAGAACAAGGAGGAGTGGTTTTGGTGGAAATCTAAGACACGGGTCCAAAATGGTGTTCTCAAGGTAAGAGAGAAAATGTAGCAGAAAAATGCTGGAAAAGGGCAAACAACAGCCATTCATTTAAAATTTCTTTTATGGTAAACCATGGCTGCAATCTACAGGGCAGGCCCTGTGGGTCCACAGGAGCTCCTGCCAGCTTCCCCCTAGTGCCAGGCTTGTTTGCAGCCTGTCTGTCACGTTACCAGCCCCTCTCCTCCACCATAGCACCAGTGATGTGTACTGCATACAGCCAGCTGTCTAAGTGTCCATGGAGACTGGTTCCAGAACCTCCAAGACGCCAGTCCACGGATGCTTACTTAAGTCCCTTCTATAGAACCTATGCATATCCCCCCAGGTACTTCTATCACCTCCAGGTTACACAGCAATGTAAATGCTGTGTAAGCTGCAACATTGTATGGTTCAGAGAATAATGACAATAAATAAATATCTGTATGTATTCAGTAGATGCAATTTGTTTTTTTCAAGGTCTTACTCTAGCCCAAGTTGGCCTTGAACTCACAGCGATCCTCCTACCTCAGCCTCCCAAGTGCTGGGATTAAAGGTGTGTGCCATTATGCCTGGCCAGATGTAATTTGAAAAAAAAATTTTTTTTTAGTTAATGCTGAGATTGAACTTAGATACAATTAAAAAAAAAATCAGGGCTGGCGAGATGGTTCAGTGGTGAGAGCCTATAGCTTAACATGAGGGCCCCCTGGGCTGGAGACTGCCATGTTTGATTCCCCAGAACCCAAGTAAAAAACTGGTAGTGGTCACATCTGTAACCCTAGTCTGTGCATGGCGGTGGGGTGTGGAGGGTGGGGAAGGAGGCAGAGACTGGAGAATAGCAGGAGCTTGCTGACAGCTCTGGGTTTCAAGGAAATATGTAACTGAGCGATAGAGAATCTGAAGTTCTCTGGCCTCTGCACGCATACATCTGTACACACACACACACACACCACAGATAAAAGTGCTGTTTGTTTATTGAGAGAAGAAAGACTTGGGAAAGAGGTCAAGGTGGAACTTGCTTGGGAAGAGTCATTCCGAGGTGCCTACCTGAGTGGAAGTGACAAGTCAGTCACTGGATACAGGAATCTGGAGCTCTGAGAAGACCTGGGCTCTCAGATCACACATTAGCACTTTCAGGCATTTAGACATTGAAAGTCATGAAGTCAGTTAAGGTCACCAAGAGGGAAAGGAAAAACAGAGCCAAGCCTAATTCATACGAAGAAAGAAGCTCACAAGAGATGGCAGGAGAGGCCAGGAAGACGCTTGCCCAGCACCCACATAAAAGCTGGGTGTGGTGGCACCTATAAACCCAGCACTGGGGAGGTGGAGACAGGCGGATCGCTGGGGCTCACTGGCCAGCTAGTCTAGCCTAATCTTGAGTTCCAGGTTCAGAAAGAAACCTTGTCTCAAAAAATAAGGTGGAGGGCTGGAGAGATGGCTCATCAGTTAAAGGCACTTACTTACAAAGCCTGATTCCCCAGTACCAATGTAAAGCCATATGCAAAGTGGTGCATGCATGTGGAGTTTTAGAGCAGCAAGAGGCCATGGGCATGCCTGTGTTCTCTCTTAGAAATAAGTAAATAAATAAATATTTTAAAAAATTCGAACAACCAGAATATATAAAGAAAAGTGTGGCCGGGCGTGGTGGTGTACACCTTTAATCCCAGCACTCAGGAGGCAGAGGTAGGAGGATCTGTGAGTTTGAGGCCACCCTGAGACTACACAGTGAATTCCAGGTCAGCCTTGGCTCTTATCTCAAAAAAACAAAACCAACCAACCAACCAAACAAACAAATGAAAAAAGGAGGGGGGCTCAGCAGTTAAAAGTGCTTGCATATAGGGCTGGAGAGATGGCTCAGCGGTTAAAGGCACTTGCCTCCAGTGCCTAAGGCCCCGGGGTTCAATTCCCCAGGACCCACAAGGGCCAGACCCACAAGGTGGTGGCCCTGGTGCATTCTCTCTCTCTCTCTCTCTCTCTCTGTGTATCTCTCTGCTTGAAAATGAATGAATATTTTAAAAAAAAGTGCTTGCATATGTCTGGAGTTCATTTGCAGAGGCAAGAGGCTCTTGGGTACCCATACTCACACACCCTCTCTCTCTAATAAATAAATTAAAAACAACATGGGTGTTCCCACAAAAACAATTGTGTAAATATCAAGCTGTAGACCATTATGTCCTGTGGTTCAAAGGAGGCCGGTGAACTTCGCCCATAGTTACAGGACGCTGAGGAAGGACACAACACTGTGGAGTTACTTCTATTGACTCGAGGGGCTGTGTATAAGGGATGAGAGCTGAGCCAAAGGGAGACTGAAAATGAACCTTTTATATTTCAAAGAATCTTGGGATGCGTTACCTAAATTTAAAACTTAGAGAAATGCATACAACTATGGCCCAGAAGGTTCTCTCCCCCAAACTTCCAGTTTTAGAGACGTGAGCAAAGACATACAGTGTAAGGAAATACACAGCCGAGTGTCTCTAGTGTAACCAGAAAACCTAAATAACACTCAAAGCTGTTGGGAAAGCAATGCCAGAGGGTAGCTTCCCAGGTGATGGCAATAATCTCTAAAAAATTATCTAGTTAGGAAAGAGAGAATCTGTATGCATGCGTGCTTGCATGCGTGCAAACAAATGCCCATTCGGCTTTATGTGGTGGCTAGGGAAATTGAACCTGGGCTGGCAGGCTTTGTAAACACGCCATTTTCCCAGCCCCCACAGTTTTTTTTTTTTTTTTTTGGTTTTTCGAGGTAGGGTCTCGCTCTAGTCCAGGCTGACCTGGAATTCACTATGTAGTCTCAGGGTGGCCTCCCCACAGTATTTTTTAAACTGGGTCGTGATGCATTTTACAAAAGGTCTTTTGTATCTTTCATTTAATAAGTAATTTAAAAGTTAGATAATGAGTCAGGCGTGGTGGTGAACACCTTTAATCCATGGACTCAGGAGGCAGAGGTAGGAGGATCGCCATGAGTTCGAGGCCACTCTGAGACTACATGGTGAATTCCAGGTGAGCCTGGGCCACAGTGAGACTCAACCTCCAAAAGCAAAACAATTCACAATCTCACAGTGGCTGATGCTACCTACACAAGCTCTGCATACTAGAGAGAAGGGATTCAGTGGAGGAGTGGGGAAGGGGAAGGGAAGCTGACGAGAGGGGCTATGATCATGGTATATTGTCTATAGTTATGGAAGTTGTCAATAAATAAACAATAAACACAAAAAAGAATGTGCGGGCCAAAGGCTGGGCAGAAGTGTGCCAGAAAGCTGTATTTCATGACCTTGCAGCGACTGTCGCTGCCTCCACAAGACCTGCATCGCGAGGGGAAAATGATGATGTCAACATAGAGAAGGGACTTGTTGAAAAGAAGGGGTTCAGTGCAGACAGCATAGGGGACAAAGGGCGGTCGAGGGGCTTATGATCAGGATACATCGTGCATATGTATGGAGGTTGTCAACTAAAAGTAAAAATATAAAAATAAAAGTTATAAGCACCTGTACCAAAGAGACTAGGCTGATTTAATGCTGAGACATATTGGTAAGTAAAGAAAATGTAAGCCAAACCTGGTGGTGCAGGCCTGTAAGTCCAGCTACTTGGGTGGCTGAGCTGGGGGAGGGGGGCCTCAAGTTCAAGGCCTGCCAGGACTACAGAGTGAGCTCAAGACCAGCCTGGTCAACTTACCTTGTCTGAAAATAAAAACATAAGCGACAACAACAACAAAGAACACACAATGATATATGCTCATTTTTGTGTTAAAAAAGGAAAAATGGGTTAGCTGTGCAAAGAAATTTCTAGACAGACTCAAGGTAATGTAATGTATAGCTCTGGGGGGAGAAACGAAGACCTTCCCAGGACTTTTCATCGTGTACTTTTTCAAAATATTTGAACGATTTTGTGTGTGAGCACGCATTCCTTCAGAAATTAGAATTCGGTAATAAAATATCAAAGGGACAGTACTAAACTCTGAGCCTTGTCCCTTCATCTCTCCTGTCCCTCCCGTCGCTCACAGCTGATGTCTACCATATCCTTCCTTGGGTGGCACATGCCAGGACGAAGACACTCACTTGGGCTCGTGAGGAGGTCCGGATTGGTCAACCAATTTGAACTCAGCAGCAAAGCCGTGGGAGCGAGCGTACTCGAGCAGGCCGCCCACGGGGTTGGTGTTCAGGTACCTGACCAGCTCGCCGATCCTCCGGATTCTGGTGGGCACCCCAGACTCCAGGCTGTCAGGTGAGTCCGTGTTCCCCTCTCCAGACTAAGGGAGATGAGCCAGAGGAAGCATTAACGCCGATCTGCACAAGCTGCTAACAATGGCCTGTAACAACGTTCTGAGCAGGACTGTGACCCACCTGGTTCTCAATGGCGGTGGCTGCCTCCTCCTGCAGGGCCTTCATGGCTTCCTCGGCGGCCATCTGCTTCGCCACCTTCTTGCTGGGGGCGCTCACGGTGGGGAAGGTTTGAGCGCCCACCGCAACGCAGTACTGGAACCTAGGTAAACAGGAGGAGCACAGTGGTTCAGGTGAAGACCTGCCTAGCCTTTATCAGGTTGCCATCTTTTACCACATCACCTCTGTGCTCCCACCTACCTCCTGTCCCCAATGTCTTTTTGACTTTTTTTTTGGTATATATATTTTTAATTACAAAAGATCTATTCTAAGAGAGAAATTAAAATAAGACACAAAAAGCAGAAAAGTGAAGCTCAGCTCCAAAACTTGGTGTCATGGCTGGCTTCTTCTTGAGCCAGACCTATCAGCCCTCACTCTGGCTCACCTGAGCCCGAAGGTAAGGCCCACCACAATAAGGTTATAAATAGATCTCTACCAGGCAGGCAAGCCTCTTGGTGTCCCTTCATCTCTCCTGAGCTTCCAGCTCCTGGTAAGTCTCCTGTCTTAGCCCGGCTGGGCCGAGACTTGGGGTGAGCCCTCCTGACCCCTACTTCCACAATGGGCTCTCCCCGTCCTTCCCTCCACATGGCAGGAGCTCTCTGCACCTTCTCTTTCCTTTCTAAATCCCTTTTATGTTTCTTCCAGGCCCATCACATGGGCTCTCAGACCACATGGGGTATCCATTTCCCTTCCCTTGGTTTTATGTTTCCCACAATAAATGTAATCATTAAAATAAAAAAGCAGAAAAGTGAGCAGGGTGTGGTGGTGCACACCTTTAATCTCAGCAGCGGCAGAGGTAGGAGGATCGCTGTGAGTTCAAGGCCAGCCTGGGACTATAGAGTGAGTTCCTGGTCAGCTGGGGCTAGAGTGAGACCCTACCTAGGGGTGGGGGTGGGGAAGGAGCAGAGAAGCTTCCCCCTCCAGGCTGGGAGGAGTCCTGGTTAATCCCTCTTCAGGCAAGATCAACAGAGCCTTCTCTGAAGGTATAAAGACCCTCAAGCAGGGAGCTGCTAAAGCATGGTGGGGGTGTAGTCTTCAGCTTCTCTGTCCCAGCAGTGACCATCAGGCAGTGACTTCGCCTTACACATAGTTCCTTGGAGCTCCTGATCCCAGATTCTCTGCTTCACAGCAGCAGCCAGGCTCCAAAGGCCTCTTCCCAACCAACACAGGAGAAACCGCACAGAAAGGATCTCTCAGCCTTGTGGTGGCAAGGAGGAAGATAGGCCTCTCCAGCTTTTTAGGAAAACCTTCCCAGGGACGTAATACGCAGGACCTACTTGGGGTCATGGGCAGGGCCTTCTTTGGACAGGAGACGGAATTCACAGGAGTTTCCCAGTTTGTGCATACACTCCAGCAATGTGGTAACGGGGCTCTTCCCAGAGAATAAGGACGTTGCTGAGGAGGTGGGGGGCTGGGACTCTGCTGCCTGGAGAAAAAGACAAGAAAAACACAAGACAGAAGATAAAGTGAAGAAAACTCTGTGATCAGTCCACACCACAGCAGAGGGGTGGAATCAATCTTCATCTCTCTCCTCTCAATCTGTAGTTTTTTGAAACTGGGTCTCACTCTGCAGCCCAGACTGACCTGAAACTTACTATGTAGCCAAGGTTAGCCTTGAATTCAAGGGTGAGTCTCCTACCTCAATTTCCCAAGTGTTGTTAGGATTACAGGCGTGATCCCGGACAATGTGTTAGGGGCTGGACTTCTAAAGTAAAGGGGTCTGTCTCTTGAGAGTTAACGTAATATGGCATGTACAGTGAATTACTTTTCTAAAATCTGAAAATTTCATAATTCTGAAACATCTGGCCTCAGAGTTTCAGATAAAGGATTGTGGATCTGTTGTTTTATGTTAAATAATTTACAAGGTCTTATTTTTTTTCAGAAAATGTGAAATGCTTTTATATTCTAGATAATTTTTCACTTCAAGTATTAAATGATTTTTAAATTAAAAAACAAACAAACAGGTAAGGAAGGGGTCTGTCGGGGGCTCCGCAGGCATGGCAGGAAGAGGAGAGTGGACTCCATGGTCCGTCGGGTCTCTTTCAACACTGACATTCTGTAAGTCCAGCCAGCCTGGGAGAGGATAGGGTATCTGGCTGCGGAAGGATGGCAGGCAGGCTGGGAGGTAGATGACTGCCTCCCAGAGCGTTGGCTGTGTGTCTGGACACACATCAACAGCCAAGTGATATGTTCCTGGCAAGATGCCTACCTTCTCTGCGTCCTCCACAGGACAGAGGGGCAAGTCTTCTGGCTTCCCGCTGTCTTTAGCTTTGGCCTCCCGAAGCAGGATGGTCATGGCTTTCATGGCCGCGTCCTGCTTGGCCACTTTCTTGCTGCCGGCTTCAGCTGGGGGAAACTCTCGGCCGCTGATGACGACCTGGAATTTAAATCTTGGTGGAAAGCGTTTAGATGTGTGAACACCAAGCTGGACCATCCCTCTGCTCTTGCCAAAGAGATCTCCAACCCAGAATGCTCTGCTGCACTTGAGGTGGCGGCGGGTAGGCCAAGGAGCGAGCCCTTTGCAGACTCAGCCTGTCCGTCTGGAAGCAAAGCCGTCAGTGATTCTCCCAGGGCTCGGGGAGCAGGCCCAGCCGTAGGAGGGTGACGAGCGCCCTACTCAGGGAACCCTCTCACCCCTCCCCCTTTTTTTGAGATAGGGTCTCGCTCTATATATCAGGCTGGCCTCTGCCTATAAGGACACGAGCTTCTCATTGTTTCATAGCAGTGAAAGAAGATCAAGCGTCTAAAAAGTGATGGTTGGGGGGCTGGAGAGATGGCTCAGCGGTTAAGGCCTTTGCCTGCAAAACCTAATGACTGGAGTTCAATTCCCCAGTACCCAAATAAATTTTTTTTTCTTAAAAGTGATGGGTGGGCAAAAGTCACTACAGAGATTCACCTAAAGCAACTGTAGGGCTGGCCTCCTCCAAAGGTTCTAAAGACAGCAAGGCTCACCTCTCCCCAGGAACGATGGCACCAGACACCTGACCCCGGGCAGGGCCTGCTCAGGGGAGAGGGGCAAGAGGGAGCTGAGGAGGACCAAGAAAGGGCCTGTAGGGGTGAGTGAGGGAAGCTGCCTGCGTGTGACGCTCTGTCGGTGGTGGGGATGGTTCCAACACTCTTACAGTTTGCCTTGAGCCATGCTCTACAGCTCCATATTGGTCCCAAGTCTTAGATGAAAGAGGTGCCTTTCTCATGCGCAAAACCAAAATGCATTTACTCTAGTGCCTAACCTTCACCCCAGCCTCCCGTGGTCAAGCTTTCAAGCATATTCAACTCTTTATTTACCCCAGATGGAGTCATCTAGAGAAAGGGGTGAATGCCTTACTTCCTGGGTCTTCTGAAACTCTATCCCTCCCTCTCTAGCTTCCCTCCTTCTTCCTTTCTTTCTCTATCCTTTCCTTTTCTTGTCTTTCCTAAAGACAGAATCTTCGTATACAGCCCAGGCTGGCCTGGAACTTGCAATGTAGCCAGGCTGGCCTTGAACTCTTGATCGCCAGCTCTATGTGAGGCCACACCAATCTTTCTTT
>PVHP010039756.1:0-16210 GCA_004024765.1 Zapus hudsonius | reverse complement strand
GAAGAGGTGGAGGAAAGACTGTAAGAGCCAAAGGAAGGGGAGGACTGCTTACAATGCAAACCTCCGGACACAAAATGCCTTGATATTCATGACCTCGCAGTGCCTGACAAACCTCCACATAATGGGAGGAAAAGATGATGACACTGAACAAAACAGAGACTCATTGAGAGGGGGAGGAGACATGGGGGAGGGTGGGGGGAATCATAATGGTTTATGGTCTGTAATCATGGAAGCTATCAATAAAAAGTTCTTTTTAAGTTTAAAAAATGAAGAAAGTCTAATTGAAAAGAAGGGGTTCAGTGGAGGGAGGATTGGGGAAGGGGGAATGGGGGTCATGAGAGGGGATTACAATCGTAGCATAGAGTTTTCTTTTTAAAGAATGTAAAGAAAACCCTTTATGTCAATATAGAGAAATTAGATTCACTACCATGCTCCTCTCTACTCTGAGCTCAGAGAGGAACAGTGGGCTCTTGGCATGAATGGTGCCTTTGCCCACACGTCCTGCCCTCCTCGGCCAACGGCCAGCCCAAGTGCCTCACTTCCGACAGGATCCTTAGCTCCAGTTCTGTGCGCCCCTCACTGTTCTGTTGATTCCACTGTGGCTTTAAACATCGCACCATTGACCCTTCCCACTGGACTTTTAAGATTCCTTTAAAGTAATGCAACTGATTGGTGAGCTAAATCAATAGAACCTTAACTAAATTTTACTTGTCAGTCAAGATACTGTTATTTTTCAGATCATCACTGTAAGATTAAATAAACTCTGATAGAAGATTTTTGAAATCTGTAAAGGATTTAATATGAATTTTATTTGAAGTATATAACAATTCCATTAAGATAGTTAATCAATTAGAAAACATTCAAGAAAAAATGTGGCAATAAAAATGCATATTTTGAAGCAAACACAAGGTTTTAAGAAGGAAAAGCATTGCCATCCGAACCATAGGTTTTTATTATCCTTTCTTTATATGTCTTTTCTATTCTGTTGTGTGTTTTTTTTTTCTTAGCACTGCCAATTACATGGATTTAAAATTCAACCTAGGCATGATTTTACTCAAAGGGGGCCATTTTAGCTTGAGAGCAGCTACTGAATGCTGAGACTCCCTGCTGAGCACTGATCAACTATTGATTAGGGAGGGGGCTCCAAACTGAATCGTTATTACCAAATAATAGGGCCTTCAGCTCCGAGGGACGGGGCTGAACACATTTGTTATAGGAAAAGCAAAGCCAGTCTTTTGTGGAGAACCAAAAGCCTTGGTCTCTCCAGAGGGAAAGAAATGTTAATTGAAAAATTCCTTAAATAGGTGAGGGCTCTGAAGTCGGCCTAACATAAAAGGTATGAAATCACCACAGGTCTGGAAAGAAAGGGCCCTGCCGTTTAAGTGGGAGTTTTCCCTCTAATGGTGCTGATTAATTTCCCATTCACAGTGACACTTTGGTGGAACAGGCCCTTGACATCTGGACAGCGTACATGGGGAAGTCTGAATTAATTGCCTCCTCGACAGGGAAAAATTAAAACAAAGAGATTTCCCATTGAACGTAGAGAAACAAAGCCCGGACAGGTTAGTAAATAACCTCCATGTGGCCCTTTTCTGTCTCATCAGGTGTTGACCTCAGACGAATCCTCGATCTACAATTGTGACAGTTTCTTATGAAGACCATTAGACTACAGCAGGAAAATCTCTCATCCCAGTGACCTGTGCCTTCTTGAGACACAAGAGAGAGAATTTGAAAGAAACGTTAGGAAGCTTCAAGCTAGAAGGCAGGAAAGAGAAGGGTAGGTGTCTGGCAGGGCTGAAATTTGGTGCACCTGTCCCCTACCCTTCGGCTTGAGGAAATGAAGGCATAGTATGAGCACTCCTCTCGTCTTACCTTTATTCTCTCTTTAATTATTTATTTGTATGGATGGGTGCACATTTGCCATGGTGCGCCTATGAAGGGAAAAGGACAGCCTCAGAGTGTTTCTTCTCTCCTTCCACCCTTTGGAGGCAAGGTAGGCCTTCCCTGCCATGAGGGAATGTCCTCGAACCAGTCCTTTTATAAGCTACTTTTGTTAGGTACTTTGTCACAAAAACTAGAAAAGTGAAGGGGTGGGGAGATGGAACCCCCTTAAAAAAACTAAAACTAAACTTGGCAAAAAAAGAAGTTCTACTTCAGGTCATCCCCAGGGCCCACAATGCTACTTTAATCTCTTGTCTGGAAGGAAAGCAAAGATAAGGATACCTGAGATACCCCAGTGAGAGGCATGCATCCAAAACAGAGCGTCCTTATGCTCAGCATGTCACTGACCTCAACTTAATGGAGTCAATGAAAGTGAGAACTCAGGTCTCCTCAGAGGATGGTCCAGAATGACAGAAGTACTGACCAATAGAATCCCCCAACCTTCAAGAGGGTCAGGAAGACCCACGTCTGGGGGTAGTAAAGCCCTGAGAACGCCCCACTGAATTCTGTCTTCTTACACAGGAAGAGAAGATGTCACTGAGTGAGGATGGAAAAGAATCCAAAGTCACAGGCACGCCGAAAACAACCAACAACTGTGCCCAGCGGAAACGTGGACAGAGCCCCAGCATGTCTGCCTCCCAAAGCCCAGCACAGGCTCCACAGTGGAGAGAGGTGCTGAGCTGTCACCAGGCATTAAGCATTGCAAGGAGTTTCTCCCGGTGTTTATAGCTGCTCAATTTACAATAGCAGCTTCTTAGAACTGGAATCAACCCCTATGCTTGTCACTAGACAAATGGATATCAAAGTTGTGGTGCGTATGCATGATAGAATTCTACTCAGCAGTAAGGAAAAATGACACAGTGAAATTTGCAGGAAAAGGGATGGATCTGGACAGATCACTCAGCAAACACACAAAAGGACAGAGAGACAACGCCACATGTTCTCCCTCATCTGTGGTTCCGAACCACAGTCAGCTTGAATTCCAAGCAAATCTGACAAGCAACTCAAGAGACAGATAATATGAATGGAAGGGCTTGGGAGGGGAGATGGAAGGGGAGTTAGATATGTACAAAACTAAATCCAAAATGAATTGGTACCACAGAACTCTTACTCTTGGACAGGAAGCTAAAACATATGGCACTCCAAAGGTATACTGAGGTATCATCTGATAAGAAGGGTCCTGAAGAGGGTGAGATGAAGCCTAACCCTAAAACATTCGGCTCTGGCCTATAACTCCCAGGACAAGAAATGGGTTACTAACCACATTGAGCTGTTGATCAGAGAGATCTACAAGATCCTCAAAACAAGACAGGCTTCTGTCAAAGAACTTGATTGCCCACCCAAGGTAAAAGATAAGACCCTATTGCTGAAGACACCACAGGCTGCCCACTCACATCATCAAGAGTACCGACTGGAATCTGGGAGGAAGCCAGTTCCCAGATGGTGAGCCCGTATACTGCTGGAAAGCGCTACCAGGGATAACAGGCCACTGATGCTCCAATGCTATAGGACAGCAAGCAGCATGACCAGATATACACACCTGTGAAATAGTGGTACCCAACCTAGGTGGATAACCAAGTGTGATGGTTAAGTTTTGTTGTCAACTTGACCTTTCAGTTATCTTGGGTGGGTCTCTGAGGATGTTCACAGGAAGGCAGCCTCTCAGCAAGGGGCAAGGAAGCTCAAAGGAGCTAGAAGTAAGCATCCTTTCCTGTGTGGGCAGTGCAGGAAGGAAATTTCAGAGACTCAGGGAGCCATTAAGTCTGGGATAGGGTTGCAAGACCCCACCCTAAGGCTCTTTAAAGGGGAAGAAATTCTCTCCTTGGTGCGCCCCCACCCCTCCTGCCTCTTTGCTGTTCTGTGTGTATGGCGTTGGTGATGGGTTTCTCTCTCTGCTCGGACCTGTGAAAGGGGAGCAGCCTCTTTTGCATTCTGGAACTTCCCCTCAATCTGTAGTTTCAATAAATACTTTCCTCTCCCAAATCGTGCCTGGTTTGAAGATTCATCTCAGCTGCGTGTGGCTGACTACGACGCCAAGGGATCTCTGATTGGCTAAGAGATCTGCTCAGTGGCAAGGAACCCTGAGCTGGAACTGGGATCCAAGCCAAATTCCTATGGAGACCAAGAATCTGGACTCCAAGGGGAAGCTTCCATTAACCATGGGCTTAAAGAGAAGCTACACACATTATAATCTTGCCAAATTGACCGTGCTTATCCCATTTGACCTATGCTGATCTCACTCTCCCCTGGAAAATCCGTTTTTATCTTTCAGAAGGCAGCAAAAACCATGGACAACCTAATTCTACCAACAAGACCAGAAATGACAGCTGAATCCCTGGCAGGAGCAGAACCAGCCCTAACACATCAGCCAGGGCCCAGGCAAAACCACAGAGAAAGTGCAGAGATGAGCCAGAATGCAGCAAGCCCAACAACTCAATGGACACTGTGGATACAGTGTTCCAACACAGAAATCTAGAAGCTGCTGAGAGGTCGACACTAGAGTAGACGTAAAACTCACCCACCATGGCTCAGGGAACTTTGCGGAAGAGGGGATGGAAAGATTGTAAGAGCCATGGTGGGCGAATATCCAGAGGCATTGCCTCCCCCCGCCCCAAGTGACTGACTGCTGCTCACACAACGCATGGCTCTCAATCCCCATGGAGCCTCCAGCAATCCCACTGAGGAGGACCTACAGGGGAATGGGGACAGAGAGGAGGGAAACAGAGGTGCCAACACATGATTTGTGCATACCAAGTTTCTACTTAATAAAATTAATAAGAATAATAAAAGAAATACGAATGTAAAAAGGATGGACTGGGTGATAGCTCAGTAATTAAAAGGACTTGCTTGCAAAGTCTGCGGGCCTGGGGTTTGATTCTGGAATTCATTTGCAGTGGCAAGAGGCCCCGACCCATTCTCTCTATCTATCTCCCTCCCTCACAAATAAATAAATATTAAAACTTGAATAACAAAATATCCCAAGCTAACGGAACATTATATACACAAGACAATGCTTGCAAAACACATGAAATATACAATTCTAGCTTTCTCAAAAACAACAATATACCTGGGACAAGTTCAGGAAGAGCACAGCAGATTAAAGCCTTTCTTTCTCTGCTTGTCTAGCTATCTAGATGGTCAGGAATGAGCAGCTATCATTTTTGAATTATAACATGCAATAAATTTCATCTGGAAGCATAAAAATCATGACCACATTTTCTTCCACCTCAAGAAACAGAAGCCCTCAGATCCTTCCCTCTTGCCTCCTGCTACCCAGCCTAGAGCTGCCTGCCCAGATCCAGGCCAGCCATGCAAAGGCTGACTCCCAAACCAGACTGTCTTTGCAAAGCCTGACAGTACGTCTGCAAGTCATCTAAGCCCTGGGAGGAGGCTTGAAATATAGAACGTAAATACTGTAGGAAGTCCTAAGATTGGAATTACTTTTAGGTCTCTTAGATCATTTCAGAAAGCATTGAAAAATTTTTGTTTGTTATAAAGTTCAACACTGAGAAATGTCCGTGTGTGCTTACACAAAATACACCCTTGCACGCCCACACAACACAAATCTATGCATGCATACACATACACACCTCAAGTGAGGGCACATGCGTGCGTGCTCGTGCACACGCGCGCACACACACGCACACACACACACACCCTCACGCCTATTAGACATGGATCCAGCAATACCCAGATACATGCGAACCAAAAGGTACAGAACATGGCCTCTTCTCATGTTCATGGTCCTCCCCACAAACTCTGAGCCTTTAACTAAAACAAGAACATTCCCCTAAGAAAGTAACCAGAGAATTTCCACTTCCTAAAGGTTGTGAGGAATTAGTCTTTTGTTCACTGACCATTTGGGTAGGAATCTGTGAAATTCATAAAATCACTTGGCAACATTCAACACAGGGGTGAAGGCTCCTGGCTCCAAAGACTGAGCACTGGTCCTACATCGAAAACAATCTACTCCACCCAAGATGACAGATAACTTAGCTAACCAAACATGCAAGGTTTTTAAACCTCACGCTTGGCATGAACCAACGTCAATGATTTAAACGCAAACTGAATTAACAAATATTCAACATATGTTCTCCTTAAACTCTGTTAAATCAGATGAGGCTTCCCAGAGCTGATCTGGGGGTCAGTCACTGAAAGACAATGCAAGCGTCCTCCTAAGGGTCACAGTAAAAGGCAGAGGACATGGTCAGCTTAATGCAGCACAAGAGAGCTGGATGTGTTCAGCTCCCAGAGGAAGGGTGATTAATGCCTACACCTAACCCTGACCTCATCAAACCCTGCTGCCACCATCTGCTGACTTAATTCCTCTGCAAGGCCTGCATGCCTGCTTCCTCTGACAAAAGGCGGGGGCGGGGAGGAAATGGGTCCTGCTCAGTACCAGCCCACTGGTTGGCTGACGGCCGGGCAGAGGCATCTGTTGCTCAGGGTCTGACAGCATCTGCCGCTTTCTCACTTTTCCCAGCATGCTGTGGGATACGGTTTCTCCCAAAGGTGGCCTTGCATTGTCCGCCCTGTCTGTTCCCACGGTGCTGGCCTCGCTGCCTGGCTGCTGGGCTCTGCTGGCTGTCTGTCTGAAATCCAAGATGCTGTGCAATGGAGTCATGCCTTAAGCCCCTCCCTGTGCACCAGGACATTCAAGTAGGCTCCCGGGAGTGGTGAGCCGACGGCTCTGATTGAGATGGTGCTGATCCCAGGAAGCCGGAGGGTTCAGGACAGTCCAGGGGGTGCTGGTACAAACAAAGCTTAAGTCCGGCTAGTCAGAAATGGCTTTGGCAAGCCCACTTTGACTTCGCTGGCTTTTCTTGGTTTATTTGTAAAGTGTTATCAAAGGAAACTGTTTTTTTCTGGATTCACCTTCTGCTGATAGGATTCAGCCTGGTTGCTTATATACTCAAGCTGCCACCTTCCTGTAGAAGTCCTTCCGGAGGTGGGGTCTGTACTTTCTCTCGGAGCTCTTTCTAATTCTAATACCATCCTTAGCCATATTGGAGTAAGACAGAGAAGAGAGGACTTCGAGTCCTTGTGTCCTCCAGGATGTTCTGAGGGCTCAGGGGATCCTCGCAGCTACGCAGTGCCCTCCTCATGCTATGGAGTGGCTCTAAGCCCTGAGCAATAGAGAGATCTGTCTCTGCAGGGGCCAGGGAAATATAAGAAAGAGGCTGTTGCTGCCCAGATATTCTGCCCATGTCTATATAGTGGCATTGTATTGGAGCCAAGGATCTGAGTTCAACCCAAGCTCTTTGAATATAGCACAAAATAAGTACCGTCCAGGAAATTCCAAGCCAGTCTGAGCTATAGAGTGAAAACCTGTCTAAAAAAGGAACTTCATGTGAGGCTGGGCTTGTGGCAGTGATAGAGCACCTGCCTAGTATGAGCAAACCCTGAGTTCAATCCCCAGAACTGCTAAATAAAAGAAGGAAGGGAAGGGCCCGGAGGATCGCTTCTCCCTAGCAGGGCCTCCCATAGTCAGGGATCAATTCCTCAGGCAATGCCAAGTTTCCTACACCAAGTAAGGACATATTTCCTTAAATCATAGATGAAAGTGGCCTGTAAGATGTCAGGTCTCCCAAACCTCACAGCCTGGCCCTTATGACACCTCCTAACACTGGCAGGATCAGCCCAAAGTGGCCTTGGCAGATCTTATTGCTTTGGGTTTGCTGAGGCAGCCCCTTCTAGAAAAATTCAGCATGTGTCTTTAGGAACGGCCATAAACAATACCCTAGCATGGCTTACGATGCTCAGGAGCCCTGAAACCTAACAGGCATGGATAGCATGGCTGCTCACACAGCCCAGGCCCTGGGGTCCTTCTTCTTCCCTCCCAGAAACCTAACTCCAACATGCTCAATAGGATGCAGATGTCTCTAGAAGCTCATCTGGACCTGACTTGGGGCCCTCAGAAAGCACCGAGATCCATATATTCTGGTGTCAGGGACACCTTTAGCGTGGGACGTGTAGAGAGCATTACCACTCCTGCTTGCTCTTTATTCACAGGACATGTGCTGAACACTTTGTCCGTCTTCTTCTTTGATCAGGGAGCTAACAGAGATGAGAGGGCAGTCAGTACACAGAGGTCAGGCCCTGTACAGGAGATGTGAGGGGTCAGGCTTGACAATCATCATAGCCCAAAACGAGGATTTCAGTTTTGACATAGTATGCTCCCTGTGAAACAATTCCATGATCTTCATTGAGATTTACAAAGAGAACTCAAGTATAATGTGACCTATTTGTCTGTTGAATCTAACATATTATGTAGGGAACCATGTGGCCAACCTCAACTACCTTTGGTTCCTGGCCATGAGGCCTCCCAGGAAGCAACGGCAAGCCAATAGCTCTGCAATTATCCTTGAAAAGTCTTGGAAATCAGGCACTCGTTTGTCTGCAGTAGTACTGATACCGCTGAGAGGCAGGTGGGCCCACAGTTAGCTAAGCAGCTGGGAGTAAGGCTCACAGCAGCACAGATGCTAGGATATGGAAGGTGAAACAGCTTGGAAGGGTGCCCTGTCTTCGCAAGCTAATTGGCATAGGACAGAAGTCATGGATCTTGTAACTGGGACGAAGATTCTCATGCTGGCAGACATACTGTGTTTATGTTCATAAAACTCTGTTGGGTGGACATTATTGCTAGCAAATATTTCTGTTTCTACTGGAAAGTTGAGCTCTATGAGTTCTAGATACCTGCCTAGATAAACAGTAAACCAGGAACAGACTCTCCTCCTTATCAATATTTTCAAAGAACTCTTCTGTGTGCCAGGACTCGTTAGAACTGCTGTCCAGCTCAATCTCATGGTGTTCAGACTCTTGTCTGTGCCATCCACAAGGACACCTCTGTGTAATGATTAGAAAAAAAAGGTTATTTGGACAAAAAAGAGTCAACAGTTATTGCATCCCATATCAATCACCCAGCCCTGTTCCCTTCTTTAGCCTCCACCTGTCTCTGGTATTATTTAATTAAGGTTATTTCTGTGTCATTCCACACTGAGTTGCCTTTGTCTTTCAGACTCACTGCACATACTCTCATCAGTAATTTGTCTTGGGCACTGGGGAGGTAGCATAGCAGAAGGAGGATGAGCCTGCCTGAGAGCAGACATGCTTGAACTCAGACGGGAAATGAGAGGAGGCCTCTCCCTGCCAAGGCAGGAAACCACAGTTAACTTGGAGCCTCTGACTCTGCGGTGAGAGGCCTCAGTGGCCCTCCTGTGTTTCTCAGGTTGAGTGCATAGGAACCAAGGCTGATAATCCAATCTGGAGTTCAGTGGAGATGAGGTTGCATGGGAACCCATCTTTCTCAAGTCAAACTAATGGCTTGACTGTCACCTCACCATCGTTTTTAAAAAATCTATTTATATATTTACTTGAAGGCAGAGATAGATAGAAGAGAGACAGACAAAGAGAATAGGCACACCAGGGCCTCCAGTGGCCTCAAATGGACTCCAGAAGCATTTGCTACTTTGTGCATCTGGCTTTTCATGGGTGCTGGGGAATCAAACCAGGTCATTAGGCCTTGGGCAAGCACCTTAACTACTGAGCCATCTCTCCAGCCCTCACCTGAACATCTTGAGCCTCTGATGTGCCACGCGCATATCAGAAAACTGATATGTGGTTTGTGACCGCTAGACTATTTATGAACTGCTCATCAAAACTCTTTGCCCAAGGTCACAACACGAGAAAGAGAAGAGACAGTCACTGCTTGTAGTAGTCAGGGCTCTCTAGAGAAACAGAACAGATAGAATAAATATATATTACAAAGAATTCTTTTGGTTGGAATACATGATACAGAGTGGGCCGTCCAACAATGGCCGTCTGCACACTGGGGAGGCTAAGAACTGGTAGCTGCTCAGACCAGGAGGCTGGAGGCCTCGTCGTTCCAAACTGGTGCTGAAGATCTGGATGATGTCTGGAGAGCCACTGATCTTCAGTTCATGTTAGAAGGCTAAAGAAGTGGATTCTAATGTCAGCAAAGGTGGCAGCAACAGAGTAGATGTACTTCCCAGCAGCAGTGCTTTTCCCTTGGACCTCTTTATTTTTGAACTACTGCTGGAAGGGTTGCCACTGGAAAAGGCTGCCCACTGTGGGAAGGGTCATCCTCCCTCAATTAATCCTTCCTGGAAATATCCTCAGAGACCTGCTGAAGAGGCAGGTCTCGTAGTTGATCCTGTATCCAATTGAGTTGACAGTAGAGACTAACCATCACACAGATCGTTCTTTCAATTTCTCCTTCCACAACACTTTGTGAAGCCAGGGTTTCATGTTGGCCTCAGACTCACTATGTACCTGAGGATGATCTTGAACTCTTGATCCTCCTGCCTCTACCTCCCGAGTACACCACCCTCCTTTCTTTTTCTCTTTTCATTTCTTCCTTTACCTCATTGTACTTCATGTAAAACCGTATGCAAGATGTGACTGACCCCTCACTGGCGAATCTTTTCCGTTAGCCACAAAAGACACACAGATCGCAGATATGGATGTTTGAAGTAACTTCATCCCCAGGAAACTGAAGTTCTGTCTCCATGCAGCCAGCTGCTCCTGTCCAGCCAGGACGCATAGCACACTGGGGCCTCCCCAGAGCTATGGTCAGCACAAAGCACATGGGCAAAAATAAAACTCCATGCCAATAAATGAGTAAATCAAAATAGACTTTCTTTTTTTGACTTACAGCTACCACACACAAACCTATCTTTGGGATTGGCTAGAGGTCTCAGCGCACTAGGTTCCACCCTTATTTGGATGCTGAGAAGCTGAGAAGGTTCCCAAACACCAGCACATTCCATACTCTGCTACTGGCTGTGACAATGGTGCTGCAAGGAAGACCATAGCCCCTCACAAGTCTGCTAGGGGCTAGTAGGGCCTGTGCAATACCCTCCTTCTATTCTGACATATAGCTTCTTCCCTCAGATAATCTACAATCCAGTCAGGCAGAGACACAAACATACATGAAGCTCCTGCCCTTGCCATAGATATAACCACTCAAGTGGTGCAGGAAACCTTTCTGCCTAAGATAGCAAGCTTTCTTAGATAAATGTATTTACATCTGTGATTTCTCTGAGCCATGAAAAGTAAAGCTTGACCCAGGAGGTAGTACTTTTCTTTTTTTATTATTTATTTTTTATTGTCCATAATGAGTTACATTATTTAGTGGGCAAACAATGAATTGTTATCCCCAATTCCCCAATGCCCCCCTCCCCCTTCCCTAATCTGCTGGATATGCCTCCTCCATGGGTCGTCTGGATCAGTCCTTGTGGCAGGGGACCATGGATAGCCTAGTACTCACCCTGGTTCTCCTGGCCCAAGTGTGTTGTTACTGAGGGGGGCCATGCCTCTGGATAGTCTCCCCCACCATGGCTCTCACAATCTTTCCGCCCCCTCTTCCATTCAGTTCCCTGAGTCGTGGTGGGTGAGTATTAAGGCTGCTTTAATGTTGAGAACTTAGGGGTCTTTGTGTTGAATATCGTTGGTTTCTGTCTCACTGGTTTATCCTGTGTTGATTGAATGGCTGTGGCTGTGGGTCCCTTGTTCATCCCGTCATTCTCTGCAGGGTTCCATATGGATCCTCCACGATATGACTGTGGTGGCTCATCTCTTGCCAGGATCTCAGCTATCAATCTACGGTCGGTTGGTAGGGTTAGATGGGCCACATCTCTCTCGCTACATCCTGAAAAATACAAACACAATCTCCATCGGAGAGTGAGATCAGTATAGGTTAACAAATATACAAAATTCTGGATTACCAAGATTCTATTTTTAGTAGCCTCCCCATCAATCGCTCCCATAGTAGTACTTTTCTTTCATATGTGTGTATGTGTGTGATGGTTTAAATGTAAATATCCCCATAGCCTGAGGTGTTTGTAATAAAATTTCCTACTTAGCCCTGAGCAGACAGAGCCCAGGTGGAAGAGGGATGAACCTTGAGGTTGAGTCCAGCCTTAAGATGTGTTCTGAGCTAGCTTGAACGCTGGCTGTTTTTTTCTCTGTTTTGGATGTGTGATGAAAGGAGCCAGCTTTCTCTACCATCGTCAAACTTGCCTGGAATCTCTGAAACAAATGCTTTACTCCCATAAGCTGCCTCTGGTCAAGTGTGTGTCCCAGCAACAATCAGGTAACTGCAACAACAGAAAAACTGGTACCAGAAGTGGGATCATCTCTATGATCAATCTGACCATGTGGTGGCATTTGGTGTTTTAAAACATGTTTGCTGAAGGAATGTGGAAGGACTTGATACTTCAGACTGGAGAAGCCTTGCAATGCTGTAAGCAGAGCTGGATGGGCTATTCTATTGAGAGTTTGGAAATGCCAAATGCAGAGAGAATTGTGGGCTGTAAAGGCTTGACTTGTGAACTTTCAAAGGAGAAGGAAAGAACTTTGTTGGAACTGGGCTACTGGACAAAAGGCTGACTGCATTCTGCTCATGTCCTGAAAATTTGAGCAAAGTTGAATGTAAAAGCTAGTGTGTTTGGTATGAGAACATATTGAATATAAGAGATATAGTTTATTACAGAAAGAAATTCAAGCAAATTTGAAGTTATAGGCACAGAGACTAGTTTTAGGCCACTTAAGGAAATTAACACCATTGAAGGTGGGCCAACTGATTTGCATTGGGACAGTGTAAAAGATGCCCTGAGGGTGAAACTCACCCACGGAAGGTTCAAGCTGGTAAGAATTCCAATTCTTGGTAAGAGACATGGTAGAGGAAACTATCAGGAGACATTGCACCCCTCAGCAACAATACACAAAGGGAAAAAAATCCTGTCAAAATCCTGGCTCCCTCTGACGCAGTTCATAATGCCCTACCCTATGGACAGATCCAGTATGCACACCGAGGAGGGACCCCAGTGGGAAGGGGACAGAGAGGAGGGATCTGGGGGCACCACCACAAGATTTGCTCATGCAATGAGTCTAATTCTTCCTAATAAAGATATTTTTTTAAAAGAATGCCAATTCTTTGAAAAAGATACTTTGAAAAGTATCCTCCTCTTCAATTTCAAGCTTTACCCCCGCACCCTGGATTTACAAATTTTGTTGCCACCTTTATGACACTGGTTTTGGAAGCATGAAAAATGCAGGAAAGTGGGTTGTGTGAAGTACACATGGTTCCAGGAGCCACTAAGATGCAGCAACGCAAAGCAGGATTGAAATCCCTGTATGGAGGCCCAGCAAGGCCATTGTATGATGCTACAAAGATGAGCCATGGGTTGCAATGGAAACCTGAGGAATATGGAGATACCGGGACTGTGAGATAGCTGCCAAGGAGAGCTGCAAGCTCAGGATGGAGTTTTCCCCAGGCTTTGAGCAGCCCAGCTGGAGGGAACCCCAGAGACTCTGTCACTGGTTACAGATGTTGGACTTGGAACTGCAGACGTTGATGTCTGCTAGTCATTGATCTTGCATTTGTACAGTTAATGTAGCACCTGTAGTTCACTTTAGGTTAATATACTAGAAGAGTTGTAAGAAAGTTGTAAGAAGTTTTTCAAGCAAACCTATTAACATAAAGACTTTTTTGCGATGGGAATGTTTATTTTGTATCATTATGTGTTGGAAGTGTGTACCTTATGTTTTTATTTTAAGGGTCTCACAGTTAAGAGACTATCTTGAATCACAGGTAAGACTTAGACTTTTGAACTGTATTAAAGTTAGTAAAGACTATGGGGGACTTTTGAAGTTGGACTGAGTGCAATTTGCATTGTGAGATGGTCCTGAGTTTATGGGGTCAGGGAAGAATGTGGTTGTTTAGATGTAAATAGCTCCATAGCCTCAGATGTTTGTGATTAAGTTTCCTACTTGGCCCTCATCTTATAGAACATGTAGCAGCCCTGCTGGAGGAGGTGTGTTACCAGAGGCAGACCTTGGGGTTGAGCTTAGTCCTAAAGTGTGTTCTGAGTCAGTTTGAACTCTGGCTGTTCTCTTTTTCTGTGTTGAGAATGCATAATGAAATGAGCCAGCTTCCTCTGCCATGATGAAGCTTCCCCTGGAATCTCTAAGGCTGATATAAACCTTTTTCTCCCATCAGCTGCTTCTAGTTGGGTGCTCCAATAACAAGTAGGTAACTAAAACAATGTGTATAATATGGAGTGTGTGTGGGGGGGTGCATGCCATGTATGCATGTGTATATTGTGCCCTCTATATTCACCTTGCTGGGATGCAATGAGGTGCACTTACCTGTAGTGGTCTAAGGAGAACATTGGATGTCCCTCTCCATAGCTCTTCCACTCTACCTTATTTGAACTAAAGTATCTTACTGATCCCATTGCTTGCTGATTTTTCTTAAGATCCCTTGGTTCTCCTTTATCAGACTGAGGTTACACACATGCATGGCTACACCCAGCTGTTTATGTGGATCCTGGGGATTGAGCTCAAGCAATCTCTTAGACCTCCTCGGGACCTCATACTTGTATACGAAGGACTCTTAACTGCTGAGCCATCTCACTAGCCCAAGATAGCACTTTTCTGGATAGAATAAATGTGGTTGCTGAGAATTAATGTGGAGCTTAGTTTTAAGCTCTTTCATGTCTGTTTATGTCATTAAACTTCCACAGCAATAAAGTAATAATTGCTGTTCCTAGTTTTCAGAGGAGGAAAGAGTATGACAGAGTCAAAGGATTCAAACTGCCTGTGATGGTTAGGTTTTGTTGTCAAGTTGATCTTTTGAATTATCTTGGGTGGGTCTCTGAGGATGTTTACAGGAAGGCAGCCTCTCAGTAGGGGCAGGATGTAAAGAAGCTCAGAGAAGCTGGAAGGAAACATCCTTTCTTGTGTGGGCCATGCAGGAAGGAAATTCCAGAGACTCAGGAAGCCATTAAGTCTGGGATAGGGTTCCAAGACCCCCTTCCTAAGGCTATATAGAGGGTATATATATATATCGCCCCCTGCCTGTTTTGCTCCGTGTGTATGGTGTTGGTGATGGCTTCTCTTTCTCTGCTTGGACCTGTGAAAGGGGGCAAGCCTCTTTCACCGTTATGGAACTTCCCCTGGATCTATAGCTTCAATAAACTCTTTCCTCCCATAAACTGTGACTGGTTTGGAGATTCATCCCATCAGCATGTGGCTGGCTTTGACACCGCCTAAGAATGCAGTTGGCCAGCCCAAGCCCCCAGGACCCTATCTAGGGGGACCCCGTCCAAGAGTTAATAAAAAGAAGCCTTTTATTGCTGGGGGCCAGGTCCCAGTGACTGTCACAGAACCAGAAGTGTTTCCAACTCCTTGAGTATCTTGCTACTGAAAAGTAGTTGCCACCCTAGAGTCTTGGTCTGCTCCTGGGGGAAAGAAGGAAATCCTAAGGCAAATCTATTTCTTCTCCCCTGATCCCATCAGCAATTACAGCATTGACAAGTCATCGCCTTCACAGACATATTGAAGGCATGTGCTGTTTTTCTGACATACAGTTATTGCTGAAAATTTTCAGCTGACAGAAAAAGCACAAAGGAAAAAGTGGGTCCCTAAACTTTGAGCCAGGAAATCGAATCTTGGCCCAGAGTTTCAGGTAAACAGAAATGAAATCCTATGGTGACGTATGTGTGGGGATGGCTCCCAAAACTCCTCTCAAGCCTGGAGCCAGTGAAATAAACTAACCCATGAGGAAAAAAGACAATGTGTGGAAAGCACTGAGGATTGGCCACTGTTTGGGGGCCACACAATTGGTGGGCACTCAGCTTTAATTCCTGTTGGCCCAGCTTTCCCCAAGCTTTGGAGACAGGTTATTTGGGAGCTTTCATGAGGGCCGGTTGAAGGATGGAGCTGAAGTTGTTCCTCACAGTTGGAAACCTCCCCAGGAAAAGCCCAAGGGGACCTGGGCAAAGGGTCCGTGCTGCGTCTAAGCCATGGACTGAGAAGCAGGAGCCAGCATCCAGATTCCTGAGCTGCCTCCAGCCTCTACCAAGAAGAGCTTCTCAAGGTCTTTGAATCTGGATGGAACAACCTCAGAGCATATTGGCTGCAGACCAACTGCCTGTTTGATATGTGTTGCTGTTTTGTGAGTCAAAGTAGAAAAGGTTCTGTGAAGAAAAGAATGAAAAGCGCCTTTAATGCTCTTGGCACATCGTATCGGCTGACTGCAGTGAGCATTAGGTCAGAAGCTCCAGCTGTGAGTGTCTGGGTCCACTTGGATTAACTCCTAAACTATGCAGGTGCCAAGGTGAGGACATGAGCAGAGTCTATATCGTTTTCCGGGGCATGGTAGACACACATACAACCGTCTCCATTGGAAGAAGAAATCTAAACACCATGGCCTATGCCAAAAGCTGTCTTTCCTTAAAAAAAA
>PVHP010039755.1:0-16205 GCA_004024765.1 Zapus hudsonius | reverse complement strand
ACCATAATGAGTTACATTATTTAGTGGGCAAACCATGCGTTGTTATCCCGAATTCCCCAATTCCCCCCCTCCCCATCCCTGTATATTCTCCTCCGTGGGCTGTCTGTATTAGTCCTTGTGGCAAGGGATCCTGTATATCTTAGTACTCATCCCGGTCTTCCTGGCCCAAGTGTGTTGTTACTGATGGGTGCTATGCCTCTGGACCGTCTCCCCCCACCACGGCTCTCACAATCTTTCCGCCCCCTCTTCCACTCAGTTCCCTGAGTCGTGATGGGTGAGTAATAAGGCTGCTTTAATGTTGCGAGCTTAGGGGTTCTTATGTCGAAAATCCTTGGTTTCTGTCTCAATGGCCTATCCTGTGTTGATTGACCCAGGCACCGGAACACTTCCTTCTTTAACTTGCTTTCATCAGGAACTTTCTCACAGCAATGAGAAAAGTAGTTAATACACCCATGCTTCCTATGTTCTTCATGGCTGCCCACACCTAGCATCCGAACATGTTCTGTTCATTCATAACTGAAAACAGTTCAAATGTCACTGTGTCTCTAACAGCTTTCCAATCTACTTATGGCTTCCTTCTGTGGGATTCCTTAGCAGCTTGTGGCAAAGGCTTCCTACGACATTGATCACTTACTAACTCTGGCAGTTGGTTTTGTGCCTGGCCAGCCGACTGTCATTGTGCCTTGGTATCATGCTGTAGCCCTGGTGAGAGAGGGAATATTCTAAAGAAAGACACTTGAGATCCCACTTCAGCTATCAGTCACCTTTTATCACTTGCAAAATTAGTGGGTTTAATAGACATGCAGGAACCCAAGATTCAAGCTGACCACCAAAGGAAAAAAATACAAAAGACTCTCCTACACCTACCAAAGGAGAGGACCTAGGGACAAAGAATTCTGTCAGACCAAGAATGGGAGAGAGCTTACTTTCATTACCTCAAAAACCTCTGAAACGGTTTCCTCTTTTCAAAAATGGGGGATCTTTAAGCCAGAAAGCCATTCTCCTCAGCCTGGACTTCAATAAAAACCTCTTCTGTAAAGAGTACCTGAGACAATGCAGGGAATCTAGGCCCCAAGTCTCTTGTCCCCCAGGAAAGTTCTGGTTGACCAGCCTGAAAGCTAAATTCACACTAGGTTCTCTTCATAAGTTGGAAGATGGTTGTGGGCACAGTGGGGATGATATTGAAATTTTCTTTCCTACCTGCTTGGTCAAACTCAATAAATCTACTTTCATTTTCTAATTTCTTTTTTTTTTAACTTTTTTCAGTAACATTCCCTATAGACGATGACATCACCGGGCGGAAGCCTTGTCAAGTTCTCTGTATTGCAGAGCCCAGGGCCAGGGCTCTTTTTCTGGAGGGATGATTAATACACACCTACTATGTGCTGGGCCTGGGTACTGAGTGAGGAGAAGTGATCTCCATCTTCTACAAACTGTGTTTTCTTGGTCAATTTATTTGACTGCTTTGTATTGAGCAGTACCCTATCTATGAAATGGGAGTAATTACGGGAGCAGATTCCTCGACGGGCTATTGGGAGAATTAAGGGAAGCAGCGTATAGGGGGCATTTAGCAATCCACGTGACACTGGGTGGTCATGATTGTAGCAATTCTTCCCATGTGTGTGTCGTTAATGATTTTTTAATTGAGTTGACTTCAGTTACCCCTCCTGTACTGTAGAGCTCTACTCAAGGGGCACAGCTGGTTTTCAGGGTTAACTCTGGGTCTCAGGGGGTTCTCCTGAACAATCCCAAAAGCTTAAAGTTTCTTAAAAACATATTTCTGGTCCACTAGTCAGCACACGATACCCAGAGGCCTGTGTATGTTGGAGTGGGTGTTGGGGTGGGGACATTGTGAGTGTCCCTCTTCATAGGTCTACCTGAGCTGTTTTGTGAGCAAGAAGCAAAGTGTCTTGGAAGGGAGCCCTGCCTGGAGCTACTTTTATTTATGAAGCTTGAATTCTCACCATGGAAACTAGAGTAAGGCAGAAAGAGGAACCCCAACACACAGCCCTGGACCTAATGTCACTCTCTGTGGGGAGGTGACAGGCGGAAGGAGGCTGCAGTCTGCACCAGGAGGAGATCGCTTCTCATGATTGTCCCAGAGAAAACATAGCAAACCCAACCACCAGCCATCTAATCAGGCCAGGAGGGGAGAGGGAGGCAGACAGGAAAAAACCTGCTTGAAGAATAACCTCTAATGAGGTTTGATTACGGCTGTAGCTGGTGCATTCGATTCCCCCAAATCCCTGCCGGCTCTTTGAAATTCAAGAGTTCTCTTCCACACACATCAAAAGGTAAATCGCGTGTAGCTCTGTGCTGGTTGAACTGAGAGATGATTAGTGAATAAAAAATGTCCAGGGTTTAAAACAGGAAAAAAAAGAAAAGAAAAGAAAAAGAAACCGTCAGCAATAAGTGCTAATTAGACCATTTCCTGGTAACACCTGGCTTGTTTTTGCTCCTCTAATCAGAGCAATTGAAGTGATGATGGGGTCTCCCTAAAAGTGGCCCAGGGCAGGGGGGTCCTGAGATGAACATGGGTGCCTGCCTTGGCCTGGGTGGACATCCAGGGCTTTCTCTCTGTACCATTTGAACTCAGGTTGCAGTGGTCTCCCCTCCTCCCTCCCTCTCTCGGTTCTACCCACGCTCCTCCACAGCCTCTCTACAACAGAGCAAATCCTCCATCTCTCCAGCATCCAACCTAACAGAGGCTCAGCCTCACCTCCCCCACAGCCATGCTGTCCCCACCCTGACCCTCTCATGGTCTTCCCATGTGACCTGGGCATGGGATCCAGTGCTCATCTCCCCGATCCCACACTGTCCCTGGGATCCTCTTGGATCTGTTTGTTGTGTCCAACTGTACAGGAATCACAGAGCATCACATACGCCTTCCGCTCCCTGCCTGCTATACCCTAACTGAGGGCTCCATGTGGAACCCCAAGACATGTCAGGACAGATGATATGGACCACAGGGACTCACAGGCCACCTGCTTGCTGAACCGCTGGGCTCCCAGCCTCCATCCCTCCTGTAATTACCTTGCTCTTGTAAAAGCAGGCAATATTAATACTTGACCTATTTCACAGGTTTGTGCGTTTGAAATGAGGAAATGTATTTGAAATTGCTTCGTGAACTCCACGGTGCTATATGCAGACAGGGCTTATCAAATGCTACATAAATACCAGTTGAATGAAGACCCGAGGCCAGCAGACAGTTGACTTTAGTCATTCTGGAGTGAGACAGACTTGGGTTCAAGTGCGTATCTGTTCAGCTTCCAGCCATCAACGGGTGCCCCAGTCAGTCTGGATCCTTCCAGCACCACAGTATCCTCGGCTGTGAGAGGAGAGCCTAGCCCTGTGCCTGGCCCAGGACGGCTCCTGGAGCGTGGTCACTGCTAATACACCTTCCAGAGCTATTAACAGCGAGGGGTGTGACACACAGCTGAGATTGTTAACTCTGAGCCCAGAGCCAACAGCATTGCTGAGGACTCGTCAGCAATGCAAATTCCTGGGCTCCCCTCCAGACTCCAAGGCAGGATCTCTGGGGCTAGAGCCCAGAGACCATTCTAGCAAGCGCTCCAGCAGTCTGCCACCTGCTCCTGTTGTCTCCAATGTCAGAACCCTGCTACCCGTCAGGGCTGGGGCTCCTAGTCACACCTGTAGACACCTGTGCCAGCCACTGCTCCCAGACCTGCCCCTGTTAGAACGGCTGATCTTGATTGCCAAACTGATTATTTGAGTGACACCCAAGAGATTAGTAAAGCATCGTTCCGCATGCGTCTGTGAGGATGTTTCCAGATCTAACTGACATGAGTATCAGCACACCGAGGAGGGAAGACCTGCCCTGAATGCAGGCAGTAAGACACGACAGGCTAGTGGTCCAGACAGTCAAGTGTACAACTCAAGAAGCTCGCCAGCACACTGATTCCTGACTGCCATCACCCACAGACGGCAAGAACCCAGCTTCCTCATCTGTGAACATGAACCCACCCCAGCGACTCTCAAGGGAGCTTTGGGGTCTTCAGCTATGGTCAGGGGCTGCTTCATTAGTCTCTCTTGTCTAAGGCTTCCTGGGCCGTGCAGCTAATGGCTTCCCTGGTTCTCCAGCTTACAGATGGTCACAGATTATCCAGCCTCTGATCCCATAAGTCAATGTAATGATCCCCCTTTTACAATTATAGATCATTGGTGATGTTCCTCTGGAGAACCCTGGATATTACACACCTATCTACACTTATGATATCTTCTCTACAATCATACCAGGGAGTTAATAGTAGTCATCATTTTTGATTGGCAGAAAAGGAATCGGATACAGGGAGTTCAACAACTTGTTCAGAGTTACATAGCTGTTACAGGCATAGCTAGGCAAATCTGTTCCCTGGGTCCAAATATTTAACCATCTGTAGTTTGAATATATGTCCCCCATAGCCTCAGTTCTTCTTCTTATTATTATTAAAATTAAACTTCCTGCTTAAGTCTCTAGCATCCTGCTAGAGGGGATGTGTCACTGGAGGTGTATCCAATTTCAGCGCAAATGTGTGTGCAGAGCAGTGTGAGCTCTGGTGGGTATGCTTGCTGATTTTTGATGGTTTCTCTCTGCTTGGATCTATGAACGCAGGGGAAGAGGGCAGCTTCTTCTGCCATGGATGGAACTTCCCCTGGATCTGTAAGCTTGAAATAAATCCCTTCCTCCCATACACTGTGTCGGTTTGAAAGCTCATCTCAGCAACGTGGAGTTGTCTTTACCTGAGAAAGTCTAGGGCTAGGATATTACAAATAAGTGACAGTGAGAAGGACCAGGGTATAAAGTGATGGAGGATTGATGATCCGAAGTCCCCAGGGAAGGTGCAGGACTGCAGGGGGCTCTGGAAGGAGAGAACAGCTCAGGTCTCATACATGTGCTCTAAGGACTTGCTGTGACACAGCACTAGATGAGCTATTCCTCATGGCTCTCTCAGCCCTTGAGAAAGTCCCTAACACATCAAGGTTGCAATTCTCTCTCCCTTTCACCCATCCCGTCACACCACCAGCAGGCTCTGAGCCCCAAATGGGTGCCTTTCTAGCTCCCACTGTGAAGCTAGAGTCCCTTTGGGGATGCTAATGGAATCCTCAAAGGAAGATCTGGCAGATGTGCCCAGATGAGACCTGTGGAGCAGCCACTGGGAAGGTAGAGGCTTCCACTGCTTTACTCCATCCACGTGTCCTCATGACCAGCAGGTGATGGTAGCAGCAAGACTGTGGGTGGCACTTCAAACTCGGCTACCTCTCCTCCACTGTGTGTACCTGCTGTCCCAGAACCTCTCCTCCACAGTGTACCTGCTTGTCCCAGGACCTCTCCTCCACTGTGTGTACATGCTTGTCCCAGAACCTCCCCTCCACTGTGTAGCTGCTTGTCCAGAACCTCTCCTCCACGTGTACCTGATTGTCCCAGGAGGTCCTAAACTCCCTCCTCTCCTCCCCTGATGACACTTGGTTCTAGCTGGCCACCCTTCTTTCTGCTGCCCCCCAACACGTGCCTGCACTGGTTTGCAAGTCATCAAGGTGCTTTATTAATCTACAGTGAGACCCAGGCTGACACCTGACAGTGACCCAGCACATTTTTTCGAGTCAAGAGCTATTGCCTTGTTCGAAAATCCCATTCAAACTGGGCAGCTTGAGGGGCAATTGTGGAGACCAGGACAGAGTTGGTGGCTGTGGGTATCAGGTGCCAAGAGTAGGTGGGCTGCAGGTAGAGCTGCCTTTTCCCCCACACAAAGGCAGGTCTCTCTGTGTTCCAGAGGGAGGCCCTGGGCCTGCACATTGGGCGTTCAGGTAAACTGAAGATTTGGTGGGTCCCCTCATGGTAAGCCTGATGCTAAGCTTGCTTCTCTCCTCCCAGAATGTCCCATTGCAGCAACACACTAGGTGTGGGAAGAAAGGATCAGATCAGCCTGTCTGACAGAGATGGCAAGAGGGGGTTGCTATGCTTGGCACTATTTTGGGTCCATGTTTAATCTCATTTCTTCCTGCGTTAGGCCAGCATCCCGTGCTCCCTTGCTGGTCCAAACTGCTGATGATCCCCAATCAGCTCAAGGGCTGCAATCCTGCTCCTGGGCTATATAACTTTGGGCCTTAACCTTCTGCCTCTACGCCTCAGCTTCCTCAGTTGAAAGTGGGTGCAACCATGGCCTCGCCATCCTTCCTGGCTGAGGGCAGGAGCTCAGGCCTGTCAGCAGATGAGCAGGCCATTACTGAGGATCAGGGAACTGTTGCTGGGTGTGTGGAGGGAGCTGGGGCAGCTGACCTGGAGAGGGTGAGCAAAGGAAAGAGGAAGGAGGCATGGAGGGAGGGAAGGGCAGTCAAAACAGCCATTGACCTCTGACAGGACAGTTCCCAAGCAGGCCTCCTGGGTGCCAGCCCTGTGTGCTGGGGCAGTTTTCCTGAGGCTGACATTGAACTTGAGTACCTGGAACAGGCCAAAGGCCATGCTGACCAAGTCAGACCTATTAGAGCAAAGACAGACCCAGACTACATGCAAGGGCTCAGGCAAAGGGGAGGCCCGACAGGGAACAAGACTGGGGATGAAGGTAGATGGTAGAAAGCACACATTAGCAATTCCCCACAGCTGTTAGGCTCACACCGCCATTGCCCTGACAGGGGGAAGGAGGGATGTGGGGGTGAGACATATGTCCAGCTTCTCTGGCCTTGCTTCTTCCATGAGTTATGAATGTGAGGAGCTCTCTGTGTGGTCTAGCTCAGGGTTAAGGGCACAGGCTCTGTGAGCAGTTTTTCCAGGTATGCTCAGAATGTCTGCAGACTGCGGGCCTCTGTCTTTCTCTTTTTTAAATATTTTTTATTAAGAATAAGTATAGGACCGGGCTGAGTACTGGGCTATCCAGGGTCCCCTGCCACAAGGACCGATCCAGACGGCCCACGGAGGAGGATATCCAGCTGATTGGGGATGGGGAGGGGGGCATTGGGGATAACAACTCATTGTTTGCCCACTGAATAATGTAACTCATTATGGACAATAAATATATATTTAAGACTTAAAACAAAACAAAACAAAAAGAATAAGTATATACACTTTATGATCAAATCTTGTGAATGTGTCCCGGTTTCCCTCCTCTCTGTCCCCTACCCACTAGGGTACTTCCTCAATGCACATTCTGGATCTGTCCATAGGATACCGGGTATGAACTATATGAATGGACCAATGGCCTTCCTCATCAGAAAGGATGATCGTGCTGTGTAGACCAGTGTCAGGTACATGAAGATCAAACGCTCTGAGCCCAAAGATCAAACACAAACTGACCAAGTGCTGAGCCTGGTGCTGGGCCCCAGGCAGGAAGTCTTACCTGCGGATGGTTCTGAGCAGGGTCGAGCGGGCCTCGTTGTGGAAGGAGATGATAATGCTGGTGGGGGGAAGGTCCGTGCAGTATGCCAGCAACGTGCACCTGGCCAGGGAAAGGAGAAGATGCATAAGACCTCTGGGAGCAAAGGCAACCCAAGGGGCTGAGACTTCCAGCATCGGGCTGGTGACCCACATAAAGGCTGCCTGGTATCCAGGAATGACTGAAGTGGACTTTCTACCACCTGAGAGGAACTGGGGTCAAACTAAATTTCCATACAGAAAACAGCATACAAGTTGATGCTTCCCTGACAGGATGCACAGCAGTTCCTAGAAACTGTGGAAACCCCACTCCAAGTCTTGGGCTCTGCCCTGCTCGCCCTCCTCCCCATGGCCCTGGCTAGAGGGCAGACCCAAGCCAGCTGTGGCTGCCCCATGCTGGGTTCTGGTTAGCAGCTTCAGGTGTATGGGGTAGCAGACCCCTGATCCCTCTGCCACCTTGGTGGTGTGACTTAAGTGTACCCTCAAACCTCATGTGTTCTGAATGCCAGGTCCCCAGTTGGAGGCAATTTGGGAACTGGAGTCTCCTGGATGGGGTGTGTTGTTGGGGGCAGGCTTAGGGCTGCTTCAGCCAGCTTCCCCTTGCCAGTGTTCGGCTCACTCTCCTGCCGCACTGTTTCACCTGTTGTGACGGAAGTGATGCCCAGCCTCTACTATACCTTCCTTTCTCCTGTCATCATGGAGCTTCCCCTCAAGTCTGTGAGCCAAAATAAACCCTTTCCTACCCCAAATTGCATTTTTTTTGTGTGACAGCAACTGGAAGGTAATGCAACAGACACACTCTCAAATCTGCTATGTTTGAAGAAGCAGAGCCTTACAACTCCAGCAGAAGCAATAAAGCCCCGTTTTGAGGAAGCATCTTTTTCATGTGTTCCAGATTATTCTGTGGAACAATCACATCTGGAGTCATTTCAACTTAATACCTTACCCCAAGTGCAAATTGTAGCCTGCAGCCTCAACGTTGCTCTAATAATAGAAAGAGATCAACCAACTGACACTGGCACCCCTGGGGGCTATCACCTGGGGGGGACACTTCTTCCTGTTTGTCGGGATTTCAGGGGTGGTCCTATGATGGGCTACGTGGGAGGCTCTGAAGGTGGAAGTAAATAACAGATGTGTGGGGAATGAGGTGTTCAATTTCCCATTTTTTCCCAAGGCTTTTAATGAGAGATCCAGTCACCCAGGGGTGGGCTTCGAGGAGACTCAGAAAACTACCTGCGCAAATGTGCATTTTTGATTTGGGGGGAAGATGGTTCCGTTTTCATTGATTCTAGATTTTAATTTATTTTGTTGACAATTTTTATATATGTACGTGATCTATGTTTATCATGAAAGGATCAAAATAGCCATAAGAACTCCATTGTGTGCTCAGCCCTCCATCTTAGCTAAAAGCTGACCTCAAACAGATGTTCTCATAAAAGACATGTCTGTGTGCCAAAAGGTATCTTGCTACCCCTAGACTCAGCCAGCAGACGATAAGATAGATAAAAGGCCCTTGACTGTCTGCTGTCAGGTTATTCTGACACATCAAAGCCACACCTGCAGAAGCTTGGAACGTCCCCAATTGTGGTGTTTGCGGTTTTTGCCCTTAACTACCCAAAATTGTAACTGTCCAGGGTCGCATCCCCACAGCTGCTGCCCCAGTGTGTGTGTGTGTGATAGTGGTCCGAGCTCGAGCTTGTAATAAAGATCCTCATGTGCTTGCATCAGACTTGATCTCCTTGGTGGTCTCTGTGGGGGTCTCGCTCCTCAGGCACAACAATCATGGTTCCCTCCCATCATTTTTTTTGCCCCTCCCCCTTCCACTGGACCCCTTTCTCCCTACAACTGGTCTCTTCTGTTTTGATGTCTTTGTTTTCCTTCATGGTCTTTGGAAGCGTGGGGATGGACCCAATGCTGGACAGGTAATGGCAGCCACTGTCAGGTTGGTCACCAAGCAACGGTCATCAGAACTCCTCCCCCTCCTCTGGCTCTTACATTCATTCCACGACCCCTCCCACAATGTTCCCTGAATCTCGGTGAGCGTGAACGCTCAGCGTTTGCTTAACTGTCACTTCATCTCGGCACGTTGGTGAGACTCCAGTCTCTCCATAGTTGATGTCATCTCTGAAAAGAAGCTTCTCTGATTGAAGTGACAGCACACTAGCCTGAGATCATCAAAGCAAGTATTTAGAGGAGAATCTGATGGCTGTGGATATTTTGTCAAGCAGCAATAGTAGCTGACCCCTAGGGCCCATGACCTTTGAAGCCATAGGCTTCTGGGTACTTTTCCAAAAGTACATGGCATGAACTCCGTCCAGCGGAGCAGACCTCAAACACAAGCAGAGCGGTTGGTTGGTGACTCCCCTAACAGTTATGCCACTATTGGACCAGGGAGCTCATCTTGCCTGGCTGGTCCATTGCTTAGTTTACAGGGTTCACTTCTGGGTACGACTGTTGATGGCTTTTGTTCTTCCAGCAGCCTGCATAGAACTTTCCAGCACTGTGACAGCTAAGTAGCAGGGAGGAAGTTTCCAGCTCAGCTCCAGCTCGTTTTCTCAGGGTCTAGCAAGCAATGCAGGTGGGGTCTTCAGCAGTAGGTTCTGACATTCTAGTCCTCCTGGTGGGCAATCGAGAGCATTGGCAGTAGCCCATCTTGTTTGGGGGACATCATGGGCTTCCCTGACCAACAACTCCTTGGGAGCTTTTCTGCTCCTGGCACTGGAATTTTCCTGTAACAACTATTTTTAAAATTATCTAACAAAGATGTTGGTTTCCACAGGCTTATTCATACTATTTTTTGTTTTGGTGAAACCTTCCTCTACCCATGCCACTCTTCCATCCCCCTTCACTGACCCCCCCCCTTAGATCTTTTCGCCCCAGCATTCTGGACCTCCACTTATGTATCTGCTATCCCTCCCTCATACGCCCCAACTCTCCTCTCCTCACGGCCCCTTCCTAGTCTTGGCCTCTTCTGCTGAGTCTTCCTCCAACTTACACACAAATCTAAAGATTCAACGATAGGATCCACATATGAGAGAGAACATGTAGCATTTGTCATTCTGTTCCCGGGTCACCTTACAGTCTAACCTTTGTCAGGCCCACCCATTTTATTGCCAAATTCATGATTTGATTTTTCTTTATCGTTGAATAAAATTCCATTGTGTCTATGTACCACATCTTCATTATCTACTTTCTAGTTGATGGACCGATGGCTGATTCCATTTCCTAACTCCTGTGAATAGAGCAGCAATAAACATGGCTGAGTAGGGATTTCTAGACAAAAGGTAGGTATGCCTGGGAGTGGTATAGCTGGGCCATTTTGGTAGATCTATTTTTAACTTTTTTTGAAGCCTCCATACTGGTTTCCAGAGTGGATGAAGTAGTTTACACTCCCACCCACAATGACTGAGTGTTCCTCTTTCTCTTACACCATTGGAAGCATTTGTTGTCATTTGAGTTTTTGGATGGTAGTCATATTGACTGGAGTGACGTGGAATCTCAAAGTGATTTTAATTTGCTTTTCCCTGACGGCTGATGTTGAACATTAAAAAATATTGATTGGCCCTTTGTAATTCTTCTTTGGAACATTCTGTTCAGTTCCGTAGCCCATTTTTTGATTGGCGTGTTTGGTTTTGTATTGCTTAGGGTTTTTTTAAAATTACTTGTGAATCCTAAATATTAATCTTCTGTCAGATGCATATAGCTGGCAAAGATGGTCTCCCCAATCTGCAGGTTGTCGTTTGATTCAGTTGACAGTTTCCTTAATGGTACAATACAGAACAGTCACAACTACTTGCTTCCAGTTTCATTTGCTTGGAAAATCTTTTAATCTTTTCAACCCAAGGTATAGTGTCTTTGACTGAGAGGTGAGTTTCTTGAAGACAGTTAACGTATGGATCCATTTTCTGAAACATGCTGGTAGTCTATACCTTTTGATTGGGAAGATAAGACCATTAACATTCAGATTGATTATTGCAAAATGTGTTAAAACCCTTGTCATGTTGATGATCTTGTGGAGTTTGGTGGTTCTTTTGGTTTTTATTTGTCTAAAGTATTCTAAGCTTGGTTATTGATTTTCTCCTGTAGCTTCTTGAATATGTTCATCTCATCCTGAGTGTCAAGTGTATCATTCAGTATCTTCTCAGGACTAGCTTTGTGCTCACAAATTCATTTAGCCTGTTTTTATCATAAAATTAAAAAATTTGTATTTGCAAGGAGAGAAAGTGATGAGAGAGAGAGAGAGAGAGAGAGAGAGAGAGAGAGAGAGAGAGTGTTGGCATACCAGGGCATCTTTCCACTACAAACAAACTCCACTGTATGCATCTGGCTTTACATGGGCACTGGGGAGTTGAACTCAGGTCCTTCTACTTTATAGGCAAGTGCCTTAACCGCTGAGCCATCTCTCCAGCCCATGAAATGTGTCTCTTTCTCCTTCCTATTACAGCAGATAATTTTTCTGGTTATAATAGTTTGGGTCGGCAGCTAGGGTCTTTTAATACTTGGAATATATTATTGCAAGCCCTTCTGGCTTCTAGCATTTCTATTGAAAGCCTGGCTGTTATTCTGATGGGGCTTCCTTTGTATAGATGTTTCTCTCTTGTAGCTTTCAGTATCTTTTCTTTGTTCTGTGTATTTAGTGTTTTAATTATAACATTATGTTGGGAAATTTCTTTTCTGGTTCTGTCTGTTTGGTGTTCTGTATGCTTCTTGTATCTAGATGTGCACCTCTTTCCCTAGATTTGGAAGACTACATTTTTATTAAAATATTTTTATGCCATTGGCCTGAAGTTCTTGTATGCCCATAATTTGGATATTTGATCTTTTCAGTGTCACACATTTCTCTCATGTTTTGTTCATATGTTCTTTTAGTTTCTCATTGATTTTGGCTTTAATCCAATTCCTCTTCTTTGTCTTCAAGGCCTGATGATCTGTCTGCCTTTCACTTGATCCATTCTATTGGTGAGGTTTTCTGAGGAGCTTTTTAGTGTGTTTTTCATTTCCAGCTTTTTTGCGGCTTGTCTTGTCTTCAAGATTTCTATCCCTTTTTTGAGTCCATAAATGAAAATGGTTAGACTTCCTCATGTCATCTAGATGTTTGTTTGTATCCTCAGTGAATTTATTCAGGATTTCATTCATGCATTTATCCATGTCTTTTTTGAGTTCTTTGTACACATTTATAATCATTCATTTGAGCTTTTTCTGGAGTTCTCTCCACGTAGTTCTCATGGGCATCCTCTGCTATGGACTTGGTATTTCTTGCAGGAGACATATTGGTTTGGGATTTTGTGTTGGAGTACTAACACTCTGTCCATCTCTACAATGGATTTATTTATACACTCCTATAGAGAAAGGAGACAGTCAGGAGCCATGTTCCCAGGTCAGCAGAAAACTCAGCCCTTTATGGCTTTCAAAACTGTGGCCGCCCAACTAAACAATGTAACTTCCCACTAAACAATGTAACTCATTATGAACAATAAAAAAAAACTGTGGCCGGCTTGCAGATGGCTCCCAATGGGTTTCACCCTCAGGTCTTCCTGCTCTTGTCCTTCACTCCCCAAATTACAGCAGTCCATATGAACAGAAGTACATATAGACGTGGCAACGTGTGGCTTTATGCAAGTTCCTCTGCCTTGGCCATGTGGAGGGAAGCTGGCTGTCATGATGTAAAGACAATCAGGCCTACAGACGGGCGTCTTCATGAAGAGATGCTGAGGACCTGTCATAGTCAGCCACACGCCGCTGGGATGAATCTCCAAACCATGCACGATTATGGGAGGAAAATATTTATTGAACAGATCCAGGGGAAGAAGTTAAGGGAAGGCTGGCCCCCTTTTCACAGATCCAAGCAGAGACAGAGACAGAAGCCCAGCATCAGCACCACAAGCAAGCACACTGTAACACACTGTGTTTCACAAAATGCAGAACTCCAGGTCAGGGATCTGGCTCTTCTTTTGCCTATCTATCCTTAGTATTTTACATCCAAATTAGAAAGGGTCAGTCCCCAGGAGGCTGGGCCAAAGTGGCCCTTCCTCCAGCCAGAAGCCTGGAGACAATTAATAATTTTAATAAATCCTTAATTCTTTTGAGGGACATTATTCAAACTACCACAGGACCCTTGTCCACACTGCCAACAGATAGCCAGTTACACAAATGGGCCTCCTCGTCCTTCCTATTCCAGCCAAGCTTTCGACGCCAAGAGCCACAGCACAGCGCTGACTGCCGCTTAAGGAAGGGTGCACATGTCAGCACCGCCCAGCCAAGATGCTCCCAATTTCTGACCCACAGACTGGGTGAAAATGGTCCATGGCTTTTGCTGGTTTAAGCCACTGAATTTAATGAGGGCGTGATTTCTTGTGCATTAGAAACTAATATAAAAATGCAGGGCAATGCCTGCAAACAGCCTCTCGGGAGAAGTGACCTTGGACTTGCCGGTCTTTGGATTTGACCCTGACTCTGCATGAGGAGCCATGGGGGAGGAAGAACGGTGGATGGGACTGGGGAGGTTGCAGGAGCCATGAGGGCGTGGAAGGGCTTAGAGAAGTTCAGGCAGGAGGAGAGGGCACTCCGAGAGGAATGAGCTGGGTGTGAGTGAGAGGTTGAGGCAATTGTGTCTAGCAAAGGAGAGGTGAGGCCACAAAGTGTAGCAGAGCTGCCCGTTCTCCCTAAAAAGAGCCTGAGCAGAGGGACTCAGAAGACCACCGCTGCCAAGACTTCTCCCGATTGCTGGGAATGCCACTCTGTAATCACTGCCTTGAACCTGGCTTTCCTTCCCCCTTCTATGAGCCAGTGGGACCCAAGACTCATCATTCATGATGTAAGTTATTTGTGGGAAAGTTGAGGAAGGGATGGTGGTCCTGGGACTTGTCACCTGCTTAGAGAGCTTTTAGAAACAGGCCACCCTGAGAGGTACCAGCTGGGGAGGCAGCCCATCAATGCACAGGGATGCAGATGCCTGCAAACCAGGCAGTTACACTAGGGTGCTGAGTGAGTGAGGCTCCATGAAGGAGAAAGTGTTGTATCTCAAAAATCCAGGACAGGACCAAGGATGGAGCAGAGCAGTTCAGATGGCCCAAGCTCTGGCCACCACACCCCAGCATGGGGCCTTGGGCAAATAACCCACCTCTGCAGGCTGCTGTGTGCCCATCTGTGAAAGAGGCTTAGACCAGAGCTCTCCCACTAAAGGTCTCACAGCATGGACAAGCAGAAGCCCTGGGGGTAGATGACCTTTGGAAAACATGGGCCATTTGATCAGAATGTTGCAAGCACTACTTTGCAGCGGAGGTTCAACTCTGCCCCCGTGGCTTTGCTTTCCTCAGCCATCGACCCTTCCCCTGGGGAACAGACATAACAGCTCACAACATGCAGATGCTCTTTCTCCACGGGCAGCATGTTAGGTGAAAACAGATGTGTGATGAACAGTGAAGGCTGCCATTTCCAACATCAGCCCAAAGCTATAGGCGATCTCCTACTGAATAGAACCACATCTTTTTTTTTGTTTTTTTATTGTCCATAATGAGTTACATTGTTTAGTGGGCCAACCATGAGTTGTTATCCCCAATTCCTCATTGCCCCCCTCCCCATCCCCAGTCAGCTGGATATCCTCCTCCGTGGGCCGTCTGGATCAGTCCTTGTGGCAGGGGACCATGGATAGCCTAGTCTTCAGCCGGGTTCTCCTGACCCAAGTGTGTTGTTACTGAGGGGTGCCATACCTCTGATATTCTCCCCCACCACGGCTCTCACAATCTTTCTGCCCCCTCTTCCTCTCACTTAGAACTACATCTTTCTTGAGCTGGAAAGGCTCCTTTCGTGAGTGGTTCCACCCAGTCCTGACCATGGATAAGGGGCAGTATGAAGCAGGAGGAGGGGCAGAGCTCAAGATTGCAGTGTCAAGGCTGGTGAAATAAACCTGGTCCGATGCCTGGATTTGAATCTGGATCTGCCAAGAGTCCTACACATGCCATTGACCTACTGGAGCCTCAGTATTGTCACCTGTAGCATGGAGGTAAATATCTCCCTCCTGAGCGTCTTGAAGACCGAGGCTAATGCGTACGAAGTACCCAAGCCTCAGCAGGTGCCAAGGCAATGGGGGCTAGACTTGTTACCACAGGAGAGAGCTGCTGAGCCTGTTGGAGATGGCCCTGCAGAAGCAGTGAGGCAGCAATGATCGCTAGGAGCCTGAGCCTAGATGGTTTGCTCCTGACCTTGAAGTCCCTCCAGCTCCTGCGTACAAAGGGGACGAATATTAGAGTTACTTGGGGGTGTCCAGGAAGCCCTGAGCTCTGCTGGAGCTCATGGGCTGAGATGACAGGTAGCAAGAGGTGTACTCCTCGGCTCACAGCCTAGAAGGGTCTGGCCTATACCTGGCTGTGGCTCACCCATTGCTCTTTTGACCCTCATGGTGCCCCTCTGTAGATAGGTAAACTGAGGCTCCCTAAGGTAATTTATATGGTTCATGAATGGGACGAGGGGAGCCCAGGTCTTATGACTCCAAAGCTTGTGCATGTCTCTAGTGTCCCCGTGTTTAGGTCCTCTGGTTCAGAACAAGCAGTCCATGGGCCACCTGCCCCAGAAGGCCTTGCTGGCAGCCTTCTCAGAGATGTGCACTAGGACCGGCAATCCTTAAAGGTGGACACCAGGAGGAGAGTCAGCCCAGACAGTGAGTGGCTTTCTGTGGGTGTGGGAGGGCTTTGAAAGACAAACCCAACAGTGAGGTCTCTCAGGGGCCTGAGGGGAACAGAAAAGCAGCCAGCACTGAGGTCTGGCGCCGGCAGATGGAGGAGAAAGCATGTTGATAATTTATTAACAATTCAGGCAGGTTATTGGAGAGAGGAGCCGCAAG
>PVHP010039754.1:0-16197 GCA_004024765.1 Zapus hudsonius | reverse complement strand
AGTCCGCATTCTTCCTGTTGTTCCAATGCAGACCAGCTGGCCCAATCTCAGTGGTTGTAATCTCTCAAACAATTGCAGGTGAACGGGCAGCAGTTTCGACCCAAAGATCTTCTTTCTGTGCCATCTCCATCTGCTCACACCAGTCCATCTTTACGTAAAACAACCCTGCACAGGTTCCCAGGACACAGGCAGGCAGAACGCAGCAAGCCTCTCATGCAATCTGCTTTTGGCACAGTCCTGACCAAGTTCTTTCTCCCCCTCATAAGCCAAACCTCACAGTCCATAGTTCTCAATACATTCAGGTCTTTCAACTCTGACCAGAATGATCCATGAAGCTGTACTCACAACACTGCGAGGCATCTCCTAGGCCAAGATTTCAAGTCCTTCCACATTCCTCCTGTAGATCACTTCCAGAAGACCAAAGCCACGGAATCAGGGTTCTAGCAGCAACAGATGACCCCACATCCTAGTACCAAAACTGATGCAGTCAGCTTTCTAGTTGCTGCACAGAAAGAACCCAAGGAAAAGCGGCTTGTAGAGGAATGGGTTTATTTGGCTTACGGACTCAAGGGGAGACTCCATTCTGGCAGGGAAAACGATGGCATGAGCAGAGGGCTGGACATCACCTCTGCCACAGCACTGCAAACAGCGGCAGGAAGGTGTGCCAAATACTGGCAAGGGGAAGCTGGCTTATAACCCCATAAGCCCGCCCCCAACAACACAGCTTCATCGAGGTTGCAAAACCCAAACTGCCATCAGCTGAGGATCGGTCTATCAGAACACATTCAATTGTTTGTGGGGGACACCTGTATCAAACCATGACACCACCCTTCTGAGAAGCCTTCCCCGAGTCCTTCCAGCCAGGGGCGGGAGCAGCCCTCTCCTCTGAGCTCTCTCAGCACTTGGCCTTCACCTCTCTCTCCAATGAGGAATGATTTTCCTATTTGCATATGGGTCCCTTCCACTTCTTTACATCCCCTGTGTTGTCCAGGATGCACCTGAGGTATGATAATTTCCCTAGTCACTGCTCGGAGTTAATACACAGCATTGTCCCCCCTTGGCATAAGGGAGATGTGTCAGAGGGACAGGCTGAGGAGCCTGAACAAATTTGCAGAACTGAAAGCTGGCAGACCTACAATTCCCACATAGATATTTTAAACTTGAAAGCTTGTGGTTTTTCCACCGCCCTGTGTTTCATAGGCAGCCCTCCATGTATGTTCATTGAATAAAATCTATATTTCAGTAATATTCCAAAAATCTCCACTGTGCCAGCATACTGTATCAAAAGAAGGTGTGCGGTCAAAATGTTCTGTAGTCCGACTAGAGGCTTAATCATTTTTAAATCTATGTTGAAGCCACAGGTCTTTAGTTTCAGAATGCAAGAGGCTGAGGAGAATGGTGAGTCTGAGGCCAACCTGAGGTACACAGTGAGAGTATTCCTCCTCAAAACAAAACATGATAAATTGAATAAAATTGTAAAATTGTTAGGGAAGTATGTGGGAAAACAAAGATCAGTTGAAAATTATTTCTGTCTTTTCCTCTCATTCTCGTGGTCTTGGAGTGCATGGAACTGGAGCTTGCGGAGGGAAAGGGAACCACTGGTTGGCACAATCACCAGGCTGTATGGGCGCATCCTGCAATTCCCAACGTGGCAGCTTCAAAATACACAATGCTCACAGGCTGATTGTTGCTCAGCTCAGTTCAACAACTGTTTACTTATGGCGCTGTGGTTGGCCAGAGCTAAGCAATTAACCAAGGCCAAGCTGTGTGTCTTCACCACTGGCCATGAACAACATGGGAATCCATGAGCTAGCTCTTCCCAAGCAGCAGGAGGAGGAGGGAAGGAAGGTTCTAGAGAGAGACCCTGCAGGTCCACAGTTCTGTCCCACTGAGCTGATGGTAGACTTCAATTTGTTCATTCCAATCTCACTGGGAAATGTTCTCATGTCATAGTTCTTTACTTATTTTTGTTGTTTTTAAAATATTTTATGTATTTATTTGCAAGAGAAGAGAGAGCGAGAAAGAGAGAGAGAGAATGGGCATGCTAGGGCCTCCTGCCACCACCAACTCAAGATACATGTGCCACTTTGTGGCTTTACAGGGGTACTGGGGAATCTAGCCTGAGCTGCCAAGCTTTGCAAACAAGCACATTTAACCTCCAAGCCATCTCTCCAGCCCTATTTTTTAAAAACCAATTTGAATGACTATATATTTTTCATCAGAAACCAGGACACCCAGAAGATAATGAAACATCTTTCTGGTCCTAAGAGGAAAAAAAAATATTTCTTCCCAGAATTTTATCTCTGGAAAAAATTACCTTTGAAAAATAAAGGGAAGGAACAGAAATTTTCACATGAAGGAAAACCAAGACAATATATCAATACCAAGTCCACACAACAAGAAATACTAGGGGAAATGATTGAGGCTGATAGAAAAACATTACAAAGTGAAGGTTGTCTTTGGAGATAAAAGAAGAGCGTAGAGGATTGGGAGATGACTCAGTGGATAAAGTGTTTACCACACAAGCATGAGGACCCAAGTTCAAACCTCCAGCACCCATGTAAATACACGACATGTTGGCACGGTGGCCTGGGATCCAAGCACTGTGGGGGTGTGGGGACAGGAAGATCACTGCTGGCTAGCTTCTCTAGTGAAATCAGTGAGTTTTCTGAGTCTCTACCTCAGAAGAGTAAGGGGATGCAATAGAAGAAGCCACCTGACAGAGAGATTCCCTAGTGCTGCTAACTAGCTAGCTAGCCAAATGGGTCAGCTCTAGGCTCATTGGGAGACCCTGTCTCAAAAAGAAAAAAAGGTAAAAAGCGACTGAGAATGACATTAGATGCCAACCTCTGACCTCCACATGCTGATCCCCTGTCTTGCTGACGGGCACCTGCTGAGGGGGGTCTTTGAGTCATGGCAGATACTCCTCCAGATTCCCACCTGGTGTGCCCCCTCACCTCTTCTCGCCTCCACCTTTGCTCACCACCCCTTTTAGAGGAGCAGCTTCTCTTCCTGTTGACGCTTTTTTTTTTTTTGACATGCGGTAACATCATGTAGCTCAGGCTAGCCTAGAACTTATTATGTAGACCAGGCTGGCCTCAAACTCACAGAGATGTGTCTGTGTTGGCCGTCTCCTGATTGCTGGATTATAGGTGAGAGTCGCTGTGCCTGGAAGTTTGCTTCTTTTTTATCTATACAATATGAACTCCCAAAGGCGGGGATTTTGATTATTGTTTTTTGACGTCTGTGTATACCATGTGTGGTGTGTATAGGTTTGATGTATGCATGTGTGTGTGCAAATGGGTATATCCATGCACACATGCGGAGGCCAGAGAAGGACTTGGGGTATCCTCCATCACTCTTCTGCCTCATAATACAGAACTCCCCTTTTTTCAGCTAGACTGGCTATCCATGGATCCCCACGGATCCTTCTGTCTGTGTCCCACTTAGTGTTGGGGTTACAGACATATGTGGCCTTGCTCAGATTTTTATATGGTTGGTGGGAATTGAATTCATGTCCTCATCTTACACAGTGAAAGCTCTTACCCACTGAGCCAGCTCCCCAGCCCCTAGATTCCATTTTGCTGTCTCTGGTACCTCAGTGACAACTGGCACATAGAAGGGTCTTAGTATGTAATATTTTCATACATATGCATGTGTCATGTACATGTGTGTATGCATGTGAGCATGTAAGTGTGTGCGCAGGCATATGGAGATTGGAGGGATTGTGACAATAACCCAGGCATTGATGAAGTGGACCATGGTGGCAGCAGTGAACATGATGAGAATCCATGAGATTCTGGCTATTTCTGGTAGAATTATATTCAGGGCACCCAGAGAAAGAAATGGGCAAGGATGAGCCTGAGCTTTTGGTTTGGATAATGGGAAGGATATAGGGAATTTTTGAAGAGAATGGGAAAGGTACAAGAAGAGCTCGTGGGGAGAACTTGGGTGTATTTAAGATGTCAAAGCAAAGATGTCAAAGTCCAGTGGCTGGTTTGATTGTTTGATTGTCTGGAGGTAGGGAAGCTCCAGGCTGGAGGCCAGACTGTGTGAGGGAGAGAGTATGTGATCCTCAGCCTGGGTTCAGAGCTTAGCTCCTCTCTGTGAACTTGAACTTGTTCCTTCCCCCTCCTGATCTGAGAAGTGATATAAATAATTCTGCCAGTCAGTTGGGAGGGTTAAATGGGGCCATAATGTACATAGCACATAGTACATAGCAAGAGATTAATGGGCGTCAGCTTCCTCTCTCCGGCCAAGCTCCTGGTGAGTTGGCAGACCCGGTGGATACCATGAATCTGAGCTAAGGAAGGGTTGGCAAGTCAGTGTAAGGAGGCCGAACTCCATTCTGCAAGCAAAGGGAACGTTTCAATGGGAAGTTTTTTAATAAAAAAAAAAATTGTGCTGGTGTAATTACGGTGGGTTGGGTGGTGGGAGGACATCGACCAGGAAAGGAGCAGGGAGGTAGACTAGAGCATGTCTCAAAGCCATGGAGGTATGGGTCAGGACAGCCAAGGTCAAGGTCAGAGTGATCGTCCTAGAGAAGGAGTTGGTGCCGAGAATGCATGACAAAAGCTCACCCTCCTCCTCTGGAGTCACCACATCCTGACAGAGACGCTCTGAGCCTGAGGGTCCTGAGGGTCCCGAGGCTCCCCATGGCCTACTTTTCAGTTGTTTCTACAAGGACACAGGGACCGTGTCCTTTCCCGCAGCACAGCCTCACAGCACCCTGGGCACCCTGCTTGATGTGTGGTCAGCATCGCCCATCCTGTGCACAGAGCAGTGAGCGCCTCAGACCCAGCCAATGGCAGGAGACTTGCTTCTCTCCGGTCTCCCAACCATCGTGATTCCCTTTGCCAGAAAGAACATGTGCATCCAGCAAGGAACAAGGACTCCTTGCTCATCAAATACCACCCACAAGCAGGAGTGAAGGAGCAACTTATGGGAAAGGTGGCTGGGACAGGAGGTGAAGGGGGCTCTCCTCAGGGGCCATCTCATGTCTGTGTGCACATGTGCCTCACACCAGCGGCAGGCAGTAGGGTGGGCTGAAAAGAAGGAACCCACCATTTACACTGGCAGTTTTTCTTATTACCAGAGACGGGAATGTGTCCTCCTTTGAGATAACGATGCCTTGAAGATGTGTTTTGCTTGGACTATACAGTGTTCTAAAAACATATTGAATGTATTGCCAATATTAAAAAGAAATCAAGCCATTTGTGGTGGCACAGGCTTTTAATCGCAGCACTTGGGAGTCAGAGGTAGGAGAATCACTGTGAGTTCGAGGCCAGCCTGAGACTACAGAGTGATCGGGCTAGAGTGAGAGCCTATCTTGAAAAGACAAAAAAAGACAGAGATTTCACATTCCAAACCAGATTTCAGCAACCAGGTTGCTTACTCCAGTCACACTGGGCCAGCTTTCTTCAGGCAAAAATCAGCAAAGTTTGGAATGGCTTCTGAGTTCTTACTGAGGTCAGTACCACTCACTATGGTCCGCGCCCAGCTTACCTTCTTGGTTCCTTGCCTCCCTAGCCTCTGAGTTTGCAAGTCCTGGGTGAGAGAGAGAGAGATCAGACTCGGCAATGAATCAATTCAAAGTGAGGAGCAGACTCAGTTCTGGATCAGAAGGAAAGGAGAGAAGGAGAAGGTGGGGGGTTAGGTGGGAGGGAGGCTGTGCAGTTACACAGACATCGATGGGGGGTAGAGTCTGCTTTCCTGTGGGCTGCTTTGAGGCTCCTATCATAAGTGGGTCAGCTCACAGACAAGAGAGCCCTCCTCTGCTCATGTTGTGGGAAGGTCGCACCACCAGGACCTCTGTAAAAATGTCTTGGGGTCCAGCCTAAGCCTGGTCTCCAACTCCCACCACAGACTCAGAATGTTGTAGAAAGGAGATTCGTTTACTCTTCGTGTCCCTCCCCAAAATGTACCAAAATTCTGGTACATCTAGTGCTGGCTGGCATCCTTAGAAACAGACTGATTGGCTTTGCATCTGCTTGCTTTGATGAGGAAGCTCAGGACCCCAACTTCATTAGACCAAGAAAATCGATGTTTCAGATTGCTTATTCGAATAGACAGCATAGCTACAGTTTGTGGTTTGGTTTTTTTTTTAAAAAAAGGGTTTTCTGTGTTCTTTGTGGTCATCCCTCAAGTTCATGGCCATCAGCACCTGAGAATGCTTAGTGCTCAGAGTAACTGAAAGGAAGCATAAATCCTGCCTGCTTTGAACACAGCCCAGGGTTCATCATATCTTCCTGTCCTGGCCAACATTAATCAGCTCTTCCCTTCTCCTTCTCTCATTTGCGCTTGTAAATCAAGAGTCTCCAGTATTAGTCACCACAGAGGAGATCGTTAGTAAGCACAGCGGCAACCTTCATCCATCACTCTGGGCCTCATGTTCCGGCTAAGCCAGGAGATTGGAGAAAGCTGACATTACACAATGGCGAGTCGCTATAACTGAATTTCTTTTCAAAAATGTTTCAGTATTGATTCTAACCCTCTCCAGCTAGGATTCGGAGCCAAAAGGAAGTCTCCTCTTTTTTGTAAAGTTTTTCCCTTCCTGGACTCAAAAATGTGTCTTTAGAGCCTTACAAATTTGAAGCAGCAATGGTTTTTTAGTGGTGTCCTCATGGGTTCAGATATTTTAAAGATGTTTACCCTCTTGAGTATGAGACGGCAGAATTGGAGGTCTGGGATATACTGGGGCCCTCCAAGAAAGCCATAAGTTTGTGCCTTTACTAGTCATCTGTCCACTTGGGAAAGTCATTTTCTGCACCTGGTCAAGTGCATTGCTGCTCCCCACCCCACCCCCCCAAAAAAAAGAGAGACTGAATCCGGATCAATCACACAGCCTATGAGCTTCCCTTCCATGTACCACTGACCGACTGCCGCTGGCCCACATGGAAGCCCTTCACTCATCAGCTTTGGAGCTGCTCCGATGCAGGCTGGCTTTGAGATTGTTTTCATCACATCGTGTTTCTTCCAAATTCTGAATTTCCCATATCAACCACTTTAGTATTTTTTAAGCAGAATAGTTCCAAGCCAACATAGCTGGTGGTGATGGTAAAAACCTCACCCATTCAAGAGGGAAGTGAATCTTCCCAGGGGAGGGGACAGGGCAGTATTAGTGTAGGCTGGGGATGGTTCTGCCTGGTTCTCTTCTGGAAAGGGAGGGTTTAGGGTCATATGATCATGGTCCCTCTTACTAATGGTACCATTCCATTTCATCACTTAAGATGCCGCTCATTTTAAGAAACATTATATTCTATGTACTAATAAGAAAATGGGCCTCCAGTTAAATGATCCCCAAACCCTTGAACGGCTCCCACATGGTGGCTCCATTGCTCACACCAGACTCTCGGCTTTGAAACGCATTTATGTGAATTTGACAATCTCTGTCCTGGGTTGCGTTGCTTGGTGTGAAATAGACAGTCCTTTTCGATGACAAATGTAATATTCCTTTTCATCTCCTCAGGAGATGTCTTTTTAATAAAATAAATCATTTTCAAATAAATAAAGCATGGGTTTATGCCATGCAAAAAAGTAGGGCATTATAGGCCTTTTAAAGGTATTTGCTTCTTTCATATCAATGCAACCACCTCTGTTCTGTTTTGAGATTTTTTTTTTGAGGAAGGGGCTCGCTCTAGCCCAGGCCGACCTGAAGTTCACTATGTAGTCTCAGGGTGGCCCCAAACTCATGGTGATCCTCCTGCCTCTACCTCCCCAGTGCTGGGATTAAAGGCATGCGCCACCATGCCCGGCTTGCTCTGAGATTTTCTAAAGATACAGTAGCTTCTCATTGCAATGCTGAATCATAACGTCCACTTTTCAAAGACATTTAAGTTGTGGCTAAACTCAGTGAAGGCCTAACGAGAGCGACCGTAATGCTGTGGAAGGGACAGGTGATACCTGGACTGTGTCACTCATACCGAAGCAGTCCACCTGCGTCATGACCACTGTGTGGTGACAGGCACTGTGCAGCTTCTCACAAGTCCATTCTGATGTCAGAAACCTGAAAGTAAGAAACGAGTCTCTAAGAATGGTGGGATCACAGGAAGAGCTTTGATTTTCTGAGAATTTACTATGCATCTAGCAAGGTACTGAACTCTTAGCAAAACTTATGTTACTGGAACTTTATACCAATAAAGTATGTTCAAGCAGAAAGTTTTATTGAGTTAATATAACTATCTCAGATCTCCCACTAAGTAATTTTCTAAGCAAAGATTCTGATGCACATAGTAGGACCTTCCCTCCAGCCAGTTCGGAGGTTCTACAAGCAGTGTAAGACATGTCAACGTGACTGGCATTTGATGAACATGGACATCACCCTGAATGAGATCACACATGTTCATTGAGTGGGCTGTGGTGTATACTCCTGTAATCCCAGAACTCGGGAGGCTGAGGCAGGAATATCATGAATTCCAGGTCAGCAGGGCTACATGGCGAATCCTTATTTAAAAAAACAAATAAAATAAAAAATATGTATTTAAAAGTTCAATCATGGCAGGAGTTTCTTCCATTACTGCCATGCCACTGTGATCTTTGGGTGCACGAAATTAATTTGTCGTGTTGCAAGAAAGAGAAGAAAGAAAGGAAGGAAGGAAGGAAGAAAGAAAGAAAGAAAGAAAGAAAGAAAGAAAGAAAGAAAGAAAGAAAGAAAGAAAGAAAGAAAGAAAGAAAGAAAGAAAGAAAGAACCCTAACTTACAGGGTTTTTAAAAATATATTTATTTACTAATTTGCAACCAGAGAAAGAGAACAAGAGAATGAGAATGGACACACCGGGCCTCCAGCTGCTGCAAATGAACTCCAGATGCATGTGCCATTTTGTGCATCTGGCCTTAGCTGGATACTAAGGAATCGAACTAGGGTCTTTAGGATTTGCAGGCAAGAGCCTTAACCACTGATCCGTCTCTTCAACTCCCATATAGGGTTTTGTTCAACGAACTAAACTGTTAAGAGTAGCATAATTAGCACATGTATATTATTCAAATAGCTGCTTAAAGTTGCTCATGAGTGTGGTTTCTATGGGCACAATGGCTGTGGCCGATGGCTACCCTCACCATAGTGCAATGAGCTAATTAAATCAGTACCATCCCCTGACCTTGCTAGTGAACTGAAATGACTTGCCTGTCCAGTGGCCATGAAATGTGTTTGTGGAAAAACGTGGACTTAGAGGAGCTCACCCACTGGTCTCCTGAGCCTTGGGCATGCTCGGCTCCCTCTCCCTCTTACACCAGTGACTGTGTACTTTACAGTCTGCATTGTCGGTGAAACAGAATGAGCAAGATGGAGAGAAACAAGTGTGCTTGTTATGAATCAGAACATAAAAGGTGGTTTGCTTTCACAATACCATGAGGCACAACATTCTCCAGAGTCCGGGATCCCCTGGTCCTATTCCTCTAGTAAACAAGGGAGGACCTGGCAGACCAGATCCGCAGGGGGATGGCAACCCCCATCCTGCCCCTGGAGACCAGCAGTGCTGAGTAAAGCCTGTGGCTTTGTGGTGAGGGCGGTTGAATGTGGGTCTGGGAGGGGCTTCATGTTTATGCTCAGGGGTATGGGAGCTAACCCAAAGGAAAGGGGTGAGAGTGGGATTGAGTCTTGTCCAAGTAAACACCAGGAAGAAGGAATTGCCCAGTCCAAAGAGTTCAAGATCTCCAGCCTGAAGCCCTAGTCAGGGAGACTCAGTTCACTTGGTTAGAATTACCTTCCAGCAACCAGTGTAGAGACAGTTAGGAGAATGCAACAGGCATCTTTTCTCACGGCATTCATTCATTTGGTTGTTCATTCATTCATTCATTCATTCATTTGGGTGGCAAATGTATCCTGAGTACCTACATGTGCAAAAGCAGGGACAGGGGGACAGGCGCATGTCCTTGGGAAGTCCTGTCTGACTTCCCCTTGGGTTTTGTCCTAGCTGTAAAGGTGCCTCCCACTATGGCCTGACCAAGGACAGGAAGAGACGCTCACAAGATGGCTGTCCCGATGGCTCTGCCAGCCTCACAGCCACAACCCTCTCCCCAGAGGTTTCAGGAGCAGCCACCATCTCCTTAATGACCCACGAGCCTGGCCTAGACAACCCTGCCTACGTGTCCACGCTGGACGACGGTCAGCCAGCAAACAGCTTTTCGGACACTGGCCGGAGTAACCGAACTAGGGGTGAGTCAGTTGGGTGGGTGTCCGGGAATGGGCTCTTGGCTTTCATTGTAATTACCCTCTGTGGAATACTGACTATGGAAAATTCTAGAAATGTTTTTTTTCCTTCGTTTTTAAGGGGAAATGGTTCTGGTAGTTTTGGCTGTTACTCAATGTCCAATTCTCCAATGTGAAAAACAACCATAAGGATCTCGGGTTATTAAAACTGTGTAATTGGACCTGGTGAAGGGTTGGAGCAGGTCCTGGGTGATTTCTCACTTGGGGAGCGTCAGGACTGCCTGCTTTAGAAAATCACTGTTATATTCACCCAAAAGAGGTAAAAAAAAAAAAAAAGCAGGCTTTTAAACAAACATAAATGTTTCTTTATCGAAAGCTTAGGAGCAAATACAGGTAAGCAAATTCTATGCACCACTACGAAGAATCAACCACTCTTCATGTGTCTTTGTATGTCTCATCAGATATGTACAGAAGAGATCTATTTTTTGCTTGTTACTTTTTTGATTCTTGAGTCAAGGTCTCACTATGTATACCCAGATGATTTTGAATTCCCAGTCCTTTTGCCTCAGCCTCCAGAGTACTGGGATTACAGGTGTATTTCAACATGCCAGATTTAAAAGATGGTTTCTACAAAATTGTAACTCTTGTTCTTCACGTCTCTCTTTTTGTCAGCCCGGCCCTTTGAACGATCTACTATCAGAAGCAGATCTTTTAAAAAGATTAATCGAGCTCTCAGTGTTCTCCGCAGGACAAAGAGTGGGAATGCGGTCACCAACCATACTGACCAGAACAGGGAAAATTCAGAGAATGCCACTGTCCCTGAAGGTAAGTGAACCCTTGAAGGCTGACCATGGCCTTTCAGAGTCACTTCAGAGCTGATGGCAGCCTGACCACCTCTCTTCCCAAGGGTGTGACAATTTTTACCTTGGTTATCCTCACAGAAGTGACTAAAGACAGAAAGTACTGTCTTCTTTTCACATAGGTGAGGAAAAATGTGTCTAGTCCCTAACTTCAGGTGTTAGCTTAATGAATATAAAAATTAAAGTAGTCAATGAGTAAACACTTTATTTTATTTGTTTATTTATTTATTTATTTATTTATTTATTTATTTATTTATTTATTTATTTATTTATTTATGAGAGAGAGTGAGAGACAGAGAGAGAGAAAGAATGGGCATGCCAGGGCCTCCCTACACTGCAAACAAACTCCAGACACATGCACCACCTTGTGTATCTAGCTTTATGTGGGTACTGGAGAACCAAACCCAGGTCCTTAGGCTTTGCAGGCAAATACCTTAACCAATGAGCCATCTCTCCAGCCCCAAGTAAACACTTTTTTAAACAGAGCCTTGTGTATAGGTAGTGATGTATAAGTATTTGTCATATTATAACCATTATTAGCATTTTACATGTCCTTCCTCTTTCGACCCTCACAAGGATCTCTTAAAGTACTAATTGTTACTCTCCCTGTTGTGAAGAAGAAACTGAGGCACAAAGAGGTTATTTAGCTTGTTCCAAATGATCTACCTGAAGTTTGAATCCAATAATTTAGCTCTAGGAACCCATAGAAAGAACGTTTTGCATTCTGGGGCAACAGCTCAGTGGATAAAGTTCTTGTCATAGAAACATAAGGATCTAAATTCAGATCCCCAGCACACATGTACAAATCTTGGACATAATGGTTCATACCTACACTCCCAGCACTGGGCAGGTAGAGACGGAAACCCTGGAGCTCACTGGATAGTTAACTAATCAAATAGGTGATTTGGGTTTAGCAAGAGGCCAAGTCTCAAAGAAGAAGGTGGAGAGTGGTTATAGAAAACACCCTACATCAGCCTCCACGTATGATGTGGGTCTGCCTCCTCATATGACCATGCACACACATAAGAATACACACACACACACCACATACATAGGAAAAAAGAAAGCTACTGGGTAAGCTCTGACTGGCTTGGAATTTACTGTGTAAACCAGGCTGACCTTGAACTTGCAGCAATACTCCTGCATCTGTCTCCTGAGCGCTGGAATCACCACCATGCCTGGCTTCTATTAGAAGGTTACAGATAGAAACGGTTAAAAATTGTGCTCTTCCTGTCTGGTAGGTAGTGTTCTACAGCACATTATGTCAGGAAGATGCTGAGGGAGAGGACAGAGAGAGAGGGTAACTCACCCAAAGTCACCCAGAGAGCCATGGTGGGGGAGACGATCCAGAGGCACGGCCAGGAGAACCTGGCTGAATACTAGGCTATCCATGGTCCCCTGTCACAAGGACTGATCCAGACGACCCATGGAGGAGGTTATCCAGCGGATTGGAGAGGGGAGGGCAGCGGGGAATTGGGGATAACAACTCATTGTTTACCCACTAAATGTTGTAACTCATTATGGACAATAAAAAAATTTTCTTAAAAAGACAATTGCACAATTAGGACCTCACCTCCATTCCTCTGGCTCCAGAGCCCTCTCATTGAAGCACTCTTAGGGGTTCAAAGTTCGAGCACTAGCCACTTGATGGTACCCTCAGAGCATTCATGAGCAATTCTAGGAAATGCTTTATCGCTTATTTATGATCATCTCTTACTGTACACACATGCACACACGCATATGCATGAGTGCTTACTCCGCGCTGGACTCCCAACATGACACGCTCCTATTTGTATCCTTCCTTGACCTCCCTAATGCTGTCCAACCTCGACTTTGCCTCTCCTTTCAGCTGTCATCCTAACTCTTCACCTGAAAACAGGATACTAATCTACTTTCATGGGCTATCATGATAACTACAAATATACATTCGAACAGCTGAGTTCAATGCCCACTATATAATGCACTCACAGAAAATGATAATTGTTAAAAACCTTCAGTCCTCAGGCAATGATAGATTATTGAGCAAATTCTTTTGTGTCCAGAACAGGGCACATTCGATAGTTTAAAATTACTTTAACTCTTTAAAGGCACTAGTGTCTCATTCATATGGCTCTAATGAACATCGTTAATGAATATGACTGGGTATCTTCTTTCATTCCCTGAAGTTAGATTTAGGAGTCTAGTTTTTGTGTCTGTTGAGGGTAGTAACGAGGGAGAATCAGCAGCTCTGATGATTTTTTTTCTAAGACTTTCTTCGTGCAAAATGAATTTTTTCCACTCACTTGTTAGTCCACATGCCTGTGGAAAAGCCTCCTTAATGCAATCAGAGTGGTTTAAATATTAGCTGAACTCAGTCACCCACAAACTGTTAGCACCAGGAACTGACAGAATAAGACAGCTACTCACATCCCCACAGTGGAGCCGTTTGCTGACATGAAATTAACTCTGAATGGAGTTTAAAGATCTATGTTTCCAGGGTCTGGGGCATCTTCAGTCACTATGTTACCTTGTTAATTATGCTCTACAATAACAAATAGCGTTTTTTTTTTTCCCAGCATTCTTTCCAGAGAGCTGAGTTCATTTGGATAAATAGATGCAAGGTTGTAGGTTTTTTATTTTGTTATTTTGGGTTTTTTGTTTTTGTTTCTTTGGGGGTTTTTTTGTTTGTTTGTTTTTTGAGGTAGGGTCTCGCTCTAGCCCAGGCTGACCTGGAATTCACTATGTAGTTTCAGGGTGGCCTTGAACTCACGGTGATCCTCCTACCTCTGCCTCCTCCTATCTCTGCCTCCCAAGTGCTGGGATTAAAGGCGTGCACCACCACGCCTGGCAAGGTTGTAGGTTTTGAAACTAGACACAAAGAGTAGATTGTATCGAACCAGACTCCCAGGATGCTATCTCTGAAGATGACCAACTTAAAGGAGATTCTCAAGGTCAAGGCAGCTGTCATCAGCTACAGGAGACAGACAGTGTCAGTCCTTCACACCCTAACTATAACTCAGGCGACACAGAGGATCCATTTTCCCCACTAGACCAGGACTGGCATGATCCCAGGACTTCATGTCCCCTCAGACACTTCCAGTTTAACTAAAGTGGGTGCTGCTGGATTCCGGGTGTGGAGGGCATGTTCCTGTGGACTCCGAACACCTTGCTGCTGGCAGCATGATGGAGGCCATGGGTGCTCGTTGTCAGAGGCCTTGAGTTTTGACCTGACTCTGAGAGCCACCTCACGTGCGTGTCCCAGCTCTCAGCTCAACGCGCTCACGCGTGAAAAGAAATGACATCACTATGGAGTTACATAGCTCCACACAGCTGCTTTCTGCCTGGTCACAATCAAGTGAGAGCTGGGAGAGGGGCCTGTGTAATGCACCCCAGGGAAAGGGGACTGTTGGATCAGATGATAAAGCCCGCAAATGCCAGTCTCCATGATCAATGAATCTCCTTCAGCTCTGAATTAAGTGATGTAGGCAGACTAGAGACATGGCTCCAGAAATGGTCCAGGAGGCCTTGACTTCTTTTTGAACATGAACCTGGTCTTTTGACTTCCGGTGATAGACAGCAGTGTCTGGTAGAGACAGTTGAAGATTCCTAGAGCCTGAAGAGCTAGGTCGTCAAGATTAAAAAAAAATCTCTAAAATTATCTGAGAGGGCATCAGAGCAGGTTTTGTTTTTGTCTTCGAGTTGATGGCACTGCAGTCTGTTGCCTAAAGACATCTTCCATCAGTTCACTCCTCCTCACTCATGACAAGTCAGCCCAAGGCTCCTCCATGCAGACAGTGCTGCACAAACCACAGAGCAGCCGGAAATCAGATCCCACTTAATGTAATCAAAGTCATTGCCCAGGGCCTAGGGAGATGGCTCAGCCAGTAAGTGTACTTGCTCTGCAAGCAGAGGACTTGAGTTCAATCCTCAGCATGTAAAAAGCTAAGCATGGGCTGGAGAGATAGCTCAGCCGTTAAGGCACTTGCCTCCAGTGCCTAAGGCCCTGGGTTCAATTCCCCAGGACCCACATAAGCTAGACCTACAAGGTGATGGCCCTGGTGCTTGCTCGCTTGCTCTCTCTCTCTCTCTCTCTCTCTCTCTCTCTCTCTCTCTCTCTCTCTCTCTCTCTCTCTCTCTCTCTGCTTGAAAATGAATAAATAAAATATTTAAAAAAAAAAAAAGCTAAGTATGGTCATGCCTGCCTGTAACCCCAGTGCAGAAGACACTGGCAGAGACGAGGAGGATCATTGGAGCTCACTGGTCAGCCAGTCTAGTTGAAAAATGGTGGGTTCTAGGTTCATTGAAAGACTGTCTCAGGGAAATAAGGCAGAAGAATGACAGGTGGACCCCCAGTGTCCTCTTCTGACCTCTGCGCACATGCACACAGGGCACACACATCTGCACACGCACACACACAGAGAGAGGCATTCCAATATTAACTGAACTCAGCTGCCCAAGTCCTCTTGGCACCAGGAATGACCAGGTAAAGACAGCTACTTGAGGCCTGACAGTGAAGCCAATTGCTAATTCTGGATTCTGGAGTCCAGTGTTGGGATGCGAGAAATAGGCATGGTTGACAATCATGCAAGGTTGAATGGCAGGAGAAATAGAGAGATGGCGTCATAGGAAATGCATGCTTAGAGAGTAAGGGAGACAGTGATCAGGGAAGAGTTTAATTGGAAGGGAATTATTGCATGCAGGCCCAGGATGAAAAACATTCCAGCAGAGAAATTTACTCTGGCACCAAAGCAGGAAAGTGAAAAACACGCACAAGGCACAGTGAATAGTTTAGTTTGGCAAAAAGCAGAGTGGCTGGAAATGCCCACTGGTGGGTGTCTAAATAAATACTGTCTTTGTCCATTTCAGTCTTCCCAAGGTTGTATCACCTGATTCCAGATGGTGAAATTACCAGCATTAAGATCAACCGGGCGGATCCTAATGAAAGCCTCTCCATTAGGCTTGTGGGAGGCAGTGAAACCCCACTGGTCCACATCATTATCCAACACATTTACCGTGACGGGGTCATTGCGAGAGACGGCCGGCTACTGCCAGGGGACATCATTCTTAAGGTAGAAACTGGAGCTGTGGTCTGTTATAAGGCATATAGTATAAAAAGTGCTTCAGAGGGAGGGAAGGAAGGAAGGAAGGAAGGAAGGAAGGAAGGAAGGAAGGAAGGAAGGAAGGAAGGAAGGAAGGAAGGAATGAAGGAAG
>PVHP010039753.1:0-16199 GCA_004024765.1 Zapus hudsonius | reverse complement strand
CATTGTGAATGTTCTGTGCCATTATGGGTTTATTTTTGGTATTATGGCTCAGTTGAAAGCTGCGGGGACTTAAGAGTTGAGTTGAACATATTGTGTTTATATCTTGAATGATTATTAGTTTGTGGGGGCCAGGGGCGGACTGTCATGGTTTGATACAGGTGTCCCCCACAAACAATTGAATGTGTTCTGATAGATCGATTCTCAGCTGATGGCAGTTTGGGTTTTACAACCTCGATGAAGCTGTGTTGTTGGGGGCAGGCTTATGGGGGTTATAAGTCAGCTTCCCCTTGCCAGTGTTTGGCACACCTTCCTGCCGCTGTTTGCAGTGCTGTGGCAGAGGTGATGTCCAGCCCTCGGCTCATGCCATCGTTTTCCCTGCCAGAATGGAGTCTCCCCTCGAGTCCGTAAGCCTAATAAACCCATTCCTCCACTAGCCACTTTTGTTTGGGTTCTTTTTGCGCAGCAACTAAGAAAGCTGACTGCAACAAGGTACATCAGTGGAAATGGGGCAGGGAGGAGAGAAATGATGGCACCAACACAAAATGTGTCCATACAAAGTTTCTTAAAAAAATAAACAATTGACTTCAAACTTGAAGGCAAATAATGCTCAGAAGAGGTACAACAATGTACAACAATGGGGTAAAACATTTGACTAGTCAAGTAACCTGGATGAGTACTTAATTTGTCTTTGTTTCAGTTCATTCTATAAAATATGATATTATTCATTCATTAATGAATTCACCATTCACTTATTCAGCCAGTCACTGACAAATAACTTCTGGTGAGCCCCCATATGCTAGGCACAATTTTAATTGCTAAAGATATAGCAATGAATTAAGTAGTCAAAATCTGTGTTTTCTTGTAATTACATTCCTTGAAGGAAAGGGAATAGATAACAAATGTAAAAATGTGTATATAGTGAATCATGCAGTAATGCATTATATAAACAAAAAATAAGAACACAGAGGGAATGGGAGCTTTTTGTTTGTGTGATCAAACTAAACCTTAAGACATTGGAGCAGAGATCTAAAGGAAGCACGGGGGTGATATATGCAGACATGGACCAGGCTAGGGGTAAATTCTCCAGGGGAAGAAAGAAGGTAACACAGAGGCCCCCAGGTAGGATCTTCCTTGATTTTTTCAGGCCCAGTATGTCCAGGGCAGCTGAACTTCAGGCAAAGAATGGAAAAGTCCAGGAGGAAGGGGCTCACAGTAGGGTGGGGGGAGGTCGAGCTTTCAGGGTTCTGGGATGGGACGCATACTTAGGGATCTGACTTTGAGTGAGAGAATACTGACACTCTGAGAAGAGGAGGCAACGGAGCAACAGAATCTATACCACAAATTAAATGAGTCACTGATAGTATTTTCCCTCTTCTCTTCCTTTTCTTCTCTCCTCATTTTTGTTTCTTTTATCCAGCTTTCCCCTCATGTCTCTTCTTCCTTCTTTTACCTTCTCTTCACTGCCTCCGCAAGTTGGAGTTGAATTTGAATCTTAGCTGTGCCATTTGCCAGATGTCCTTGTTTGGCCATCAAGTGGAGGATCCTACTTGCCTGACTGCGGATCAGCACAGGCATGCATCAGCAAGTGTTTCTGAGGATCTAAGCTGCCAATATCAATCAACATTCCACATCTTGCTCCTCTTTCATCAGCGGGGATCTAACTTGTTTTCCAACATGTCTTTTATAGTCATGATCCTAATTTGAATTATAGCTGATATTTGGCCTCCGGCTGGCTTATTTTCCTTTTGAATATTGTTCCCTCCCCCCACTTATCAAGCTTCTCTTGTGATAATGCATGTAAAACATCACCTTAAACATAGTACTCCTGTTTGTCCTTATTTTATGTTCCAGATTATAGGTTTTGTATTTATCTCTGTACCAATAGTCCTGCAATTTTTCATACTGGTAAGAGAAATAAGAGACATAAATATTCATACTTTATAGACCCTGCCAAAGACACACCAACCAAACAATTCTCTTGATGAGTAAGCATTTCAAGGGGCTACAGTGGACAATTTATGAAACCGAATTTTAAGTTAAAAGTCACAATTGTGTTTACTGACATTCTGGATAAAGAGAGATGAGGACACTTGTCAAATTGTTTTACTGAAGAGATTTTTGTTTGCATATGAATTTGCTTATGTGTCTAAGTGTTGTGGATGATGTGGAAGGCAGAAAATATACCAATATGTGCACACACCAACAGTATTCCATCTTGCCTGTTAATGACTTCGCTGTCCCTTAACTCATAACTAAGATGCATGTTTAAATCCAAATGCTTTATTTCGCACATCATAAAAAACAGTATAATCCAGTGTGGAAGAAAATTCATAAGCCATTCTTTCTCTAGCTCTATATACCAAATATCAATCAAGTAAGTGCACCTGTAATGATTTCTGTGATGAAATTATTTCTCATGTTATTTACATTAGATGAACATTCCAGTTTGACTAAGATGAATTTTAAAAATTCCATGTTAAACATTGATTTGATTAAGATTTCAGGACAAGGACAACAAATAAAAACCTCTTTTACTGGATTCATATGTTCTGTCTAAAGTAGTATTTGTCAAGTGCAGATATTGTCCATGCTTGTTTTGTACTCATTGGTAAGATGAATCCTCCATGTAAAATCTATCAGTTCTAGCATCTCTGCATCTTGGAGAGCCAATGGGAAGTCTTTTGAACTAGAGTTAAATAATTTATCAATTTCCCTACCAATCTTGAAAAAGAGATAATTGACAGTTATTAGGGATAACAAGGTCATTACTAAATATATGCTGTTCTAAATGGGATCTTGTTTTCTCTTCTGTAATAGCAAAGGAATGTCAACTTAGTATAATTTCTGGATTTAAAAGTTTCTCAAATCTTTCCCTTTCTTTTAAACCAAGTTATTCAAGGTATGTGGCATTTTCTCACCACATACTTAGCTCACTATCACACATGGATAGAAAGAAAAAAATGCTGAATATTTACACTATACAAAGCATGAGACCCTTTCATTTACTATAACACAAATGGAACTGGAGATTATGTTGGGGAAACATGCCAGACATAGAAAGGCAAATGTCCCATGTTCTTCCTGATTTGTGTAAACCAAGAAATCAACCTTGGAGAAGAAAGAATATAATAGTGGTCATCAGAGACTGTAAGGACAGGAAGAGTTCAGAAGAATTCATTAAGGAGTATGAAAAACAATGAAGTAGTTCTAGAATGTATTTACAACAGGTGGGTGACTACTAGTTGAAATAACCTATGATGTGTCTCAAAGGACCAGAGATTCTCAACATGCAAAAAAATGAATAGGGACTGAAGAGCTGGAAGTGTTTATTAGCCTCATTTCATTATTGCACCATGTGTGTATTTACTGAATTCCAGAATATATCACATAGAGATGAAAAGATAAAAATTTAATTGAAAATCTCATCAGCAATGATTATATTTATTATATCTAAGTTTTCCCATTTTATACAAAGCTGAAAATTTTCAATCTTAATATTAATTCAATCAGTTTTTCTTTACTAAATATTTTATGTCTTATAATAATTTTACTTTAAATTTTAACTTATTTCATAATAATATAACTTCATCAGATACCTTAGATTAATGTTTGTGTGGTATATTTCTTTCATATTTCTTCTATCTTCATCCCATGCATATCTTTTTGTTCAGTTTATTCTTATACAGAATGAAGTTAAACATAAATCCAGTAGTTTAATTGGAGGGTTTATTTACATTACATGCAATAGAAGTCATTCTTTATATAGTTGGGCTTCAGCTGAGTATATTGCTACTTATTTTCTTTTAGTCCCTCTTCTTTGCTCCCTTATTCCTCCTTCCTGGTTTCATTTGCATCAGTTTATTTCAAAACATTTTATTATATGTCTATTAGTAAAGTTCTGGAATTTATACATATATGTATCCATATGTATAATAGGGTTTTTAAAATGTGTTTTACCTACATACAATTCACCTATTTACTGCAAAACTGGTTGGGTTTCATTATAATCAGAATAGTAGAACCATCTCTAAAACCAATTAAAAATATTTTTGTAACTTCCAAAATAAAATTCATACTCATTAGTTATAATTCTGTGCTGCCAGCTACCAATCCAAGTAATTCCCTTAGAGATTTGTCCATTCTTGAACCCTTTACGTGCTATGTTCCTTTGTGATTGGTTCCTGTAACTTGGAATAATATTTTTAGTTTAGTGGTCTAGTATATTATTATTTTTTGTTTGCTTGTTTTGCTCTTTCAATACATGTAACCTAGGCTGGCCTTGACCTTGTTATGTAGCTGAGGATGGCCTTGGACACTTGCCACATCTGCCGCTATCCTCAAGCAATTTTTTTTCTTTCTTAAAGCTGAAAACAAACCATGTGTAGTGATGCATACTTTAATCCCAGCAATGGGGAGGCAGAGGTAGGAGCATCCCTGTGAGTGTGAGGTCAGCCTGGAACTACAGAGTGTGTTACAAGTCAGCCTGAGATAGAGTGAGACCCTACCTCAAAAAAATAAAAATAAAAATGCTCAAAATAATTCCACTGTAAGAATATGTTGAATTTTGTTTATTGAGTAATAGACATTTTTTGAATTATTTGCTTTCATACTATTAATAATCCTGTCAGCATTCATGTACACATTTGGTGTGTACATTTTTATCTATATACTACATGGGAATTCTTTTAAAAACTTTTTATTGACAAGTTTCATCCATGAACACAATGTAATTTGATCATAATCCCCTCACAGTGCCTTTAGTGTCCTCCCTCATCCATCTCCTTTCACTGAGTATCTTTTTCTTTCCAACTAGATCCTCTTCTACTTTTATGATGTTTTTTTTTTTTTCACCATCCTCTGTCGTCTATGTTGAAATGATGAGTTCAATTTTGTGGTGGCAGCAACATCCCCATCCTTTGTACCAGTCATTTCATGACCGGGTGATAGTGTCTCAATGCACTCCTCTCATCCCCTGGCTTTTACATTCTTTACGCCCCCTCTTCCACAATATCCTCTGAGCCTTGGAATGTGTGATAAAAATGTTTCATTTAACACATGAGCACAATCTTCACTTATTTTCAGCATTTTGACAAATTCTGAGTCTCTCCACTAGTCACCATTATCTGCAAAAAGAAACTTTTTTGACCAAAGGACCAAAGATCAGTGCAATGAACACTAATCTAACAGAATAACAACAATAAGTATATTTAGAGGACAACACAGTATATCCATTTAGGCAGTCTATAGTGGTGGCTTCCCTGCTGTTCACTTTTAACCTTTTAGTACCAGGCCTGAATTCTCTCCTTTGGAGTAGGCCTCTGATCCAACCGTAGTGTAGTTGGTTATCCTATCCCTGGAACTGAAGAATATTATATTTAAAATAGTGTCGACACTAGCTCAAATCATGGAAGCTTTTTTCTGGTAGGTAGGTAGTTAGGGACTGTCTCATGAACCATGGAAGTCACCTTGCCTGCTTTCGGGAGACCATCCACGGTGGCTGCAAGCAGCAACTCCTCAGCAGCACTTACTGTTCTTCCTCAGCTTAGCACAACTGTGGTTTGTCCCTTCCTGAGTCAACATTTTGAATTCACCAATCAATCAGGCTTCTCCCTTACATACCTGAGTCAGATTATGAGGCTCGCCCTAATTGAATGTTTAATCCAGTTAAAAGGGCCTAAAACACATGTGTGTGCCTCTTGGGTTTTTGCTCTCTTGGCTGTTATCCTCTTGGGTCTTGGCCTCTTTGTAAACTCTTGGCCCATACTTCTCTCTTACCTTATTCCCTATGTGAGGATGATCTTCTGCATCTCAGGTCCTCCTTCCAAAAGCCCATGCTTTTTGTCCAGGTAATTTCCTGTTTTGTTTTTGGCAATTTTTTTGTTACCTGTATGATCTCTCCTTGAGCTTTGAGCTCTCTTAGAGAAGGATCTTTTGGCTTTGCTCCATTTGTGTGAGCCCCTTCCCTACCTGCTTCTTCCTGAAAATGTGAGGGAGATTTTCTCCATCTCTATCTTCCATCCTCAGTCTGTCTGGGAAGGAGAAGAATTTCTTTTGGCCTGGGCTTTCCTTCTTGCTTTCCCTCTGGATCCTAACTCTTCCTAAAATAAATTTCATCTTTATAATTTAACCTTCTCTGAGTTTTTAATTCTTTGATAAATTGGAAAAGGACTTAATGTTGGGGTCCATGTGCCTGGGGTTTCCTGCATATTTATAGACATATGATTCCTCCCTTGTGTGCAACTCACACATCAGTATTAACCATTAAGAAATGATGAGTCCAAATCAGAAAAAAAACAATAATTTTGTATAGACAAAATATTCAACCGACGAGTCTTCAAGTTCACAAATTCTTTTTTCTTTCTACTCAAGTGAGTTACTGAACCCTTCCAAGTAATTTTTGATTACTGTTCTAGAAGTTCTTTTTTTTTAAAAAAAATAATTCCTGCTTCTTTGTAGCTAGTCTCATTTGGTTCTGTGAGGCCATAAATGGAAAGGAATGTGAGGCCATAAAAATTAACAGGTGCTGTGCTGAATTTCTCCCCCAACATAGTTACTCAATGACTTAAGGGCAAATAGCAGATGGCCAGGGATTATCCTCCATAGCCAGAGGTTATCCTACCAGAGGGAAACAGAGAAGCAAACACAAGGTTCAGGCCTTCTGGTGATCTTATCAATACAGGTCTATGGCCCAAAGTTCACAGATAAGCCAATAGGGAAACAATCACTTTGGAGCCCACCAACCTCATGAATTAGCCAATCACCCTTGCATGGTTTGTTCCTGTCACTGGCAGCACTAATCATTTTTTTTAAAGGCCTTATGATTTTCCCACTGTGTAAAATGATTTGCTGTGATATGCTTTGATGTAATTCAAATCTCCCACTCTGTGATTTTATGCTTTAAAAGGAGCCTGTGAGCTCAGCTTGGGGTCGCCTTCTTGCTAGAGGGTTTACACCTGCATGCTGGTTTGCTATGTTGAGAAATAAATGCTCTTGCTTTTGCATATGTGAGTGGTGGTTTTCATTGGGATGATTTGTGGACCCTAACAGTTCAAATATCATTTTTCCTGATTTGCTTTTATTTTCATCTACTTTTTCTTAATTTTTGAGCATTTTAGGAAAATTGTTTTAGGTACTTGTGATAACTTGAATAGATGTTCCCCCAATAGAATCAAAAGTTTATTAAAGCTTATAAATTGTCTCCAGCCTTCTGGCTGGAGGAGGTATCACTTTGACCTGGCCTCCCGGGGTCTTGCCCAAAGGCATTTCTAAGTTGGATGAAAAATTCCAGGAATACATATGCAAAGAGAAGCCTGAGCTCAAGTCTGGCAGTCCTGCTGTTTGTGAGTGACAGTGTGCTTGCTTGCTTTGGTGGTGCTGGGTCTCTTTCTCTCTGCTTGAATCTATGAAAGGGTCCAGCCTATTCCTTCATTTTTGGAACTTCCCCTGGATCTGTTATTTCAATAAATAGTTTCCTCCCTAAATTGTGCCTGGTTTGGAGATTCATCCTAGTGCCGTGTGACTGACTATGACTATTTTTTCTGATAAATATGATCTTTGCAATTTGTTTCTTTGGGTGAGCCATACTTTCTTGTACCTTGCATTATTTTTTGTTGAATATTAAGCATTTGATTATTTTGACATGTAATTGTGAAAATCAGATTTTTCCCTATTCCAGGATATTACTTTTTATTATATAAAATTGTATGTAGTGGGACAATTATTTTGAGACTTTTCAGCCAATGAGGTGATAATGGTTTTATATTTGTATGGACTGAGCTTGGGATTAGAATTAAGTTAATGCCCAGCAAAAATTCCAATGCACCTCAAAATTTAAAGAGTACCCAAATTCTTGTCTACAAAGTTAAAGAATGAAAATCATAGACAACCAAAGTCAAAGGCTTTCTCTGCATCAATTGAGATGACCATGTGGTTTTTGTAGTTTAGTTTATTAAAGTGGTGAATTATGTTGATTGACTTCTGTATTGTTGAACCAACCCTGCATTCCTGGGCTGGAGCCCGACTGGTTGATATGTAAAATACTTTTGATGTGTTGTTGGATTTAGTTTACATGGATTTTATTCAGTATTAGGTCTATAGTTTTCCTTTCTAGTTTTATCTTTGTCAGGTCTTGGTACTAGAGTGACACAAGCTTCATAGAAGGAGGTTGGAAGTGTTCCCTGTTTTCCAATTGCATTAAAAACTTCCGAGAGAGTGGTTTCATTTCTGTGATGAATGTTGGGTAGAATTCAGCTGAGAATCCATCTGGACTTTTCCTTCTTGGGAGTTTTTTTTACTTATTATATTTTTTATTTGAATGGATGTCAGGAGTTTATTTAGGAAATTTATCTGCTCTGGTTTTAGTTTTAGTAGGTGTTCTTCCATTTCTTCCAGGTTCTCCAATTTTTTGGAGTAGAGGTTTTGCAAGTATGTTGTGATGATTTTTCCAATTTCATTTGTGTATATTGTGATCTCTCCATTTACTTTCTGATTTTGTTGATTTGGGCCTTCTCTTTTTTCCATTTAGTTAGATTGGCCTAGGGTTTTCAAATCTTTTTTATTTTTTTTAAAGAGCCAGCTTTTTGTTTCATCATTTTTAATTGTTTTCTTAGATTATAATTCATTGATCTAAACTCTGATGGTTTTTATTTTTATTTTTTAATTTTTTTTAATTCCTAGGTTTGGATTGCACTAATATTTCCAATGCCTTTATCTGGTAGGTTAGGCTACTATTTTGGGATCTCTCTCTCTTTGTTATGATGGTTTTCAGGTCCATAAAATTTCTCCTTAGGGCTGCCTTCATTGTGTCCCATAAGTTTCGCTATGTTGTATTTTTGTTATAATTTAGCTCAAGAAAATTTTCACTTACTGTTTTAGTTTCTTGAATGACCCATTCATTTTTTAATAGCATATTTTGCAATCTTTAATAGTTGGTGTATTTTATGTTTTTTCTCCCACTGTGGTCTGATACGATGCAACATGCTACCTCAATTTTCTTGAATTTATTGAGACATAATTTATGTCCTAATATGTAGTCTACTTTGAAGAAGGTTCTATGGGCTGCTGAGAAGAATGTATATTCTGTAGAGTTGGAATGGAATCTTCTGTATACATCTGAGAGGTCTATTTGATCTATGGTGCTGTTAAGATCTATTATTTCCCTGTTAATCTTCAGGTTGGGTCATCTGTCTATAGTTGATAGCAGTGTATTAATGTCTCCCACTATGATGGAATTAGTGTTTATTTTGTTTTATTTTCCATAAATTTTTGCTTTATGACACATGGTGCACCTGTATTTGCTGCATGCATATTTATGATAGTGATATCCTTTTGTTGAATTGTTCCCTTGATGAGTAAGAAGAGACCTTCATTGTCCTTTTTAATTTTGGTTTAAATCTATTTTGTTAGATATTACTGCAGCAAGTCCTACTTGTTTTTATTTCTTTTTGCTTGGAATATCATTTTTCCATCCTTTCACCCTGAGGAGGTTCTTGTCTTTAAGAGAGGTGAGGTGAGTTCCTTGGAGGCAACAAATGGAAGGGTCCATTTTTCTGATCCACCCTGCTAGTTTGTGTCTTTTTGTGGGAGAATTAAGACCGTTCATATTCAAAATTATATCTGTGAGGCTTGATTCAATCATTGCCCTGGTGAAGGGTTTTTGGGATTAGATGCTTCTTGTGTTGTTTTGTCTTCTCTAAGCTTGATTGTCATCCTCTAGAGGAATCTTGGGGTTAATTGCTTGACTCTTTTGTGTGAAATATTTCATAAAGAATTCTCTGTAGGTTTGGTTTTGTGTACATATAGATGTACAGCTGGATTTTATCTTGGAATATTTTCCTTTCTCCATCTATTATGAGGGAAACTTTCGCTGGGTACATTACTTTGTGTTAGAAGCCATAGTGATTTAGACTTTGAAGTATGCCATTCCATTCCTTCTTGCTTTCATTGTTTCCATGGGGAAATCTGATATAACTCAGGGGTATGACTTTATATGTGAATGTTTTGCTCTTGCTGCTTTTAGAACTCTCTCTTTGCTTTCAATGTTTAGGGTTTTTAATATAATATGTCTTGGGAGGTTATTCTTTGGTCCTGCCTGTTTGATGTTCTGTGTGCTTTCTGCATTTGAATTGAACTCTCTTTCGCTAGAATGGGGAAATGTTCTTCAATAATTTTTGTTCAATATATTTTCTATGCCTTTAACTGGATTCCTTTCCCCTTAGGTAACCCATGATCCAGAGGTTTGGTCTCTTAAAGGTATCCCAAAGCTCTCTCATATTCTGTTCACATGATTTTTGATATTATTCAAGTTTTTGTTTTCCCTATCAATCTCTTCTGTTTTGTCTTCTCCATCTGAGGTTCTGTCTACCAAATTATTGACTCTATGTGTGAGGGATTCTAGGGAAGTTTTTAATAGATCTGTTTGATTTTTATTTTCTGATAAAGCTTTCTGAATTGTCTCTATCTTTATGCTGAATTGAATTTTCAATTTCAAAATTTGACTTAATGCTTCCTCGTAATCATTCTTGTATTTGCTTATGTCTTTACTTAATTTGACCAGCTGATTCTTGAGATCTTCTGCTTGCTGGTTTGCCTTTAATTGACTCACTGATCTGCCAAAGTCTGTCTGTCCTTGTCAATTGTGATAAGCCTGGTCGCAAAGCAGCAAAGCTTGTGAGCTGATTCTGTGCCTTTTCTAGATGATTTTCTATTTTTGCTTCCATTTCTGCCATTAATGTCTTCATAGACTCCATGGAAGTGTGTCCTGGGCATAATGTCATCTCATTGTGGGATTGCATCTGAACTCTGTCTTTCATAATTTCACTGGTGACATCCAGATTAGGGCTTGGCAAATTTGGAGTGTGGCTGTAAACCGGGATGTTCTTTTTGCATTGTGATGGGCCCATATCTGTTCCCCTTGCCAGGATTGGAGGGGTGCCGTTGGGGTGTGCTCTCCTTATTGGTGTGTGTGAGGTGCACACGGCATGGCTGAGGCACTCACTTGGTTCTGTGGCTAGAAGTTAGTGCTCTAGTGGCTAGTGCTTGGTTCCACCTCTGGGGCAGGGCCCACCCATGATTCTAGGGTTGAGTAAGTGTGAATGCTTGGTAGTATTTGTGGGTGTGGGCACTCAGTTCAGTGGTTGGGCCGGGGAGTGTGCCCGGTACTGCCAGGGGCTGAGCTGCACTCAGTTCAGTGGGATTCAGACCATCATTAGCAGGAGCTTTGGCTGTGGGGGGTCTGGCAGGGGGAAGGTCAGGTGGCTGCATGGGGAGCAGAGAAAGAAAGAAGTACAGAGGCCAACAGGACCACCATGAGGGGTCTGGCCTATAGTTTTCCTTTCTTGTTTTATCTCTGTCTGAATTAGATATTAGGGTGATGTGAGATTCATAGAAGGAGTTGGACAGCATTCTCTGTTATCCAATTATGTGAAAAAACTTGAGAAAAAGTAGTTTCAGTTCTTTGATGTAAGTTTGGTAGAATGTGGCTTAGAATCCATCAGGTCCTGGACTTTTCCTTTTGGGCAGGTTTTTTATTACAATAGTTGGAAGCAATTGTTTTTTAGACTTTGAAGTTCTTCATTCCAAGCCCTTCTGGGTTTTATTGTTTCCATTGAAAAATCTGTGGTAACACTGATGGGATTGCCTTAGTATGTCATGAGTTGTTTCTCTCTTGCTGCATTTAGAACTCTCTGTGTTCCCTGTTTAGAGTTTTAACTGATGTGCCTCAGAGTGTTTCTTCTTTCCTTTTGTTGTTTGGTGTTTTGTGACCTTCTTGTATCTGAATTGGCTTCTCTTTTGTAAGAATGGGAAATTTTCTTCAATGATTTTGTTGAATATGTTTTCTATGCCTTTGGCCTGGATTTCTTCCCCTTCTGGTATCTCCATGATCCAAATGTTTGGTGGCTTTAGGTTTTTCCACATTTTCCTCATACTTTGTTTATATGATTTTTTTGAACTCATCAGTTTTTAGAATCCATAGCAATTTCTTCTGTTTTGTCTTCCATATCAGAGATTCTGCCCTTCAGATTTTTAATGCTTGTACTGGGGAATTCTAGAGAGGCTTTTAATAACTCTGTTTGATTTTTGTTTTCTGTTGCATTTTTCTGCATCATATTCACCTCTTTGTTGAGTTCCAATTTCAGGTTGATGCTTGCTTTTCTTGATTATTCCTGGAATTCATTCATTTGTTCATACCTTCATTAAGCTTAATCAGCTGGTTATTGAGATCCTTTAATTGTTGGCTCATCTTCAATTCATTTATCTGTCTTTGAGGTCTCTGATTTTTCTTCAATTAAGTTGTGCTTAGTGATAAAGTTTGTGTGCTGTAAGAATTGATTCTGTTCCATTTTACTCATATGACTTTGAATTTGGTTCCAGCTCAGCCATTATCATGGTTAGGGTCTATTTGAAATTATGTCCTAAGCTTATTATGACCTCATTTTGTTATTTTCTTGAGGAGGAAGCAAAAAAAAAATGGCTCTTGTAGGATCTTCAGTGAGTGTTTTGTTTTGGGTTTGAGCCAGATTGGAGTCGGGTAGTATTTTATCTACAGGTGTGCAGGTTGTGGAGGTTACCAGTATGCCAGCCACTCTTGTCTGATGGTTGATTCTAGAGATGTGGTTGTAGTAGGGCAGCACAGAGTGGATGCAACTCACAAACCCAGGATAAACAGGTCCCAAACACCCTGTCAACCCAAAGCACAAGCCCCTAACTCGATGGCTCACCAACCCAAACACACTGCTGCCCCCAAAGCACAGGCCCCAAACACACCTTACCCTTTACCAGACCAGGGTGCATCATCCCCAAATACATTGGCACCCCAAAAGCATAGCTCCCAACCTCACCACTCCCCTCACCCACCTGGAACACACTGCCACCAAAAAGCAGGCGCATGGAACACATGTTCCCAAACATGCTGGTTCCCTCACCAGGCAAGTTTGCACAGGCCCCACATAGGCTGATGCCCATAGTGTACAGGCCCCAAACACAGCAGTCTCCTCACCAGTCAGGGGTGCACAGGCCCCCTCACTCTCCCAGAGCTACCGGCCATATGATGTAGTGTCCCTCACCTATCTGGGTCCAGGTCTAGGTGGCACTTTTATCTAAATGGCCATTTTGAGTCCGAACTGTAATATCAGACGTGATCACTAGGTGGCAATGTATTATACAGATTTCTATATATTTTCTCCTTTGCTCCATGTTACACGGTGGAAGATTTTCACTAAAAGGTTTTTTTAAAGAAAAATTGATTTAATTACTTAAGCTAAAAAAAAAGGAAATATTAAAACAGGCATAAACAGCTTCTCTTTTGCTTGGAAGTTTTTGGAATGTGTTAAGAGTTATCTTCATTGTTACCAATATTCTGGGTTGATAACCATCTAGACTGAAAATTCAGTATTGTTGATATCAAAATATTGTGGTATGCAAGAGATATTATGACTCTTGAAAAATAATATTTATTATTTTAATTTTGTTTTCTAAATAGGCACCTGGGAGGACATATTCCTAGTATAATTTAAAGTCTGGATTTATTAAAGATGAAATTGTTCTTTTCTGGGAGACTTAAAAAATTTAATTTTTAATTTTTTAAAAATATTTTATTCATTTGAAAGAGAGTAAGAGAGAGAGGGAAAGAGGCAGAGAGAGAGAGAGAGAGAGAGAGAGAGAGAGAGAGAGAGAGAGAGAGAGAGAGAATGGGCATGCCAGAGCCTCCAGCTGCTCTAAACTGCACAAGGTCTGCCTTACATGGGTACTGGGAAATCAAACTTGGGTCCTTCTGCTTTGTAGGCAAGTGCCTTAACCACTAAGCCATTGCTCCAGCCCAACTTTTAATTTTTTTTAAATGTAGGTTATTGTCTTGTGTCCTCTGGGGGATTTATAAAGTGATCTAAAATGCTAGAATGGGAAAGAGCTAGCCTGTAAAGTTGTTGTCTTGCATGAGGACTGGAGTTCTATCTCCACAATCCACATTTAAAAAAAGAAAGAAAGAAAGAAAAACTGAGAAAGGTGGATTCCTGAGGCCCAGTGCCCAGCCAATCTGTCCTATTCACTGAGCCCCAGGCTAATGAGAAACCCTGCCTCACAAAAACTTAGCCAAAACTGGAAAATGACATGTGAAGATGTTTCTGGTCTCCACATGCATGCACATTGGGTGCAGATACACCTGCACATACATGTTCGTGCATGACTGCTCAGACACACACACACACACACACACACACACACACACACACACACACACACACACCTTTACTTCCAAAGGAAGAATTATGCAATTTTCTACATGGGAACCTCATGATAACAGCTTTCCTTGTGGAACACTCCTTAGTAAAATGTCTGCTCAAAGTGAAGATCTGTAATCTTGTGAGTAGTATCACATGGATTAAGTGGACACATGAGTGAAAATAGTTCACAAATATAAGGTAAAATTTCATGGATACAATATAAGTCTTCTGCACAAGTGTTTTGAACATTGTAATTTTAGAACTTTAAAAGATACTTAACACTCATCGGACAATTCCTCTTTCTTTGGGATAAATTATACTCTGTTTGGTCATAGATAATTGGGAAAACAAATTCTGTGTTAATGAGCTCAAATAAGTTGATTCATGGAAAACTGATTTTGTACATTTTCACTTCTTTATGTGACAGGGAGCTGGAGCTGAGCAGACACACTGAATACTGATTTCTGAATGATCAACCTCTAAGGCTGTCATAGTCACATCTTTTACACCCTGAAGCCACAATATTTCTCACTATAAATTCATGTTCTGATTGATAATACTGTGATGCTACAAGATGTTATAGCATGAAAGATAGATTCTGTCATGGCCTTTCTACTGGATTGAACTGAGAACATCTTTTGCAAGGTGTCATTACAACCACACCCACATGCAACTAAACATCACACCATGCTCCCATATATTAATGTGCTCCGAGTACTATGTGCTGGTCAGAAAGGAATTCAAGTCCCATGAATCTCCTTTGTGGGATGATTGGAAATTGAAAAATCAATTTTGATATATTGTCCTATGCTGCCATCCTGTGGTTACTTGAGAAATGAATAAAGAGGAGTAATTCACTGTTAAAAAAAATAATTTGAGTCCTGCTTGTGTGGAAGCAGACACGAGCCTTCTGTCTCCGGGAAGAAATGATGCCTGGTTGAGTTCTTCCAGGTATTTTCTCCACCTTCCACTCCACAGACATAGGCCTTGCTTAACATAGTTTCTGCATAATGCATGAAGGAGAGAAATCCTGAGAGGACCTAACAGATCTGTGGAAGAATTATTGTCTCTTCTAAAATACTCCTGTGGAGGGAGGGAGAGGAAGGACATCTATTTTCACCTTAATTTTCATTTGATCAGGAAAACTTGTTACTTTCGAACAGTTTGTGTAAACTGGGATTTGAAAAATATCCATCATTACCATAGAATAATTAAAAAAAACTCAAGCTGCTCTGCAGAGAGACAGGCTGATTTATTTTGGAGTGCCACGACTTCAGGCTTTATCCTTTTTATCTTAATGAAGCATGCTGCTATTATGCAAGTGTCCCTACCATTACTGCAGAATAATCTACCGGGTAATGGAAGGGGAGCCTCTCTTAGGCAACTGAATGTAGAAATACTTCCAGGGATAAACAACAGATCATGAAGCACCTTCTAAAGAAAGGATGGCTTCTGATCACCTGCTTTTAAATTCAAGCAAATTCCTCATTCATAGTCACAGTTAATGAAAAAGGTGGTTTAAACATGTTACAAATTTACTTTTAAAATATTGATATTTACCACTGCAATATTGAACAAGTTAAAATAATTAATTATTATCAAGAATTTTATGTTAATTTTCTATTCTACATAAATAGATTTGATGAGGTTTAGTATATAGATTGTCATAGAAGAAAACAGGAGTTGAAAGAAAATTAGAATTCTACACTGTTTAATTACTCATTCATACAGCCTTTGATATTGCATTTCAGAAAACATTAAATATTGTACTTTTCTTATTAAATTTTTTTTAATATATATTTATTGTCCATAATGAGTTACATTATTTAGTGGGCAAACCATGCGTTGTTATCCCGAATTCCCCAATTCCCCCCCTCCCCATCCCTGATCAGTTGTATATCCTCCTCTGTGGGCTGTCTGTATTAGTCCTTGTGGCAAGGGATCCTGTATATCTTAGTACTCATCCCAGTCTTCCTGGCC
>PVHP010039752.1:0-16214 GCA_004024765.1 Zapus hudsonius | reverse complement strand
CTGCCCTTTTATGTGTTTCCTCTTTTTGTGTTTACCAGGAAGGTCCATGTCAAATGTCAAATTCCCTCTCGTCTTTGGCATTTGTGTAAGATATTCTGGCCTGTGTTCTTGAATACTTGTCTCACTCCTCCACCTTTATTTTATTTTCTTCAGGTCCTCAGAGTTGAATTGACACATACTAGACAAGTGTGCTCCAACCCAACTTTATTTTCATTTTTAATATAAGCTACCTCAAGTTATTTTTGAAATGAGACAAGACACAAGTAGCACACAAATTTTTTAGGAGGCATAATAAGCAACTGGAGGGGAAAAAAAATAAGACCTTTAAAAAGGGCACATTCCTTTAATCCCAGCAGTCAGGAGGCAGAGGTAAGAGGATTGCCGTGAGTTTGAGGCCACTGTGAGACTACAGAGTGAATTCCAGGTCAGCCTGAGCTAGAGGGAGACCCTACCTAGAAAAACAAAACAAAACAAAACAAAAAAAGAGGCTGGAGAGATGGCTCAGCGCTTAAGGCGCATGCTTGCGAATCCTAATGACCCAGTTAGATTTCCCAGTGCCCACGTAAAGCCAGATGCACCCAGTGCACGCATATGTCACTTAGTGCAGCTGGAGTTTGCAACAGCTGGAGGCCCTGGCATGCCCGTTCTATTTGTCTCTCTCTCTCTTTGCTTATAACTATATAACTATATATATATATATATATATATATATATATATATATATATATATATATATATATATATATATATATATATAACTATAAGAAAGGGAGCCGGGTGTGGTGACGCACTCCTTTAATCCCAGGACTCCGGAGGCAGAGGTAGGAGGATCCCCGTGAGTTCAAAGCCACTCTGAGGCTACAGAGTGAATTCCAGGTCAGCCTGGACTAGAGCGAGACCCTACCTCGAAAAACCAAAAAAAAAAAAGGGGGGGGAACTGCAGCACTGGATGGTGGGTGTTTTTCTCTCTTTTTTATTTTTTCCCTCTTCCAAGGCAGTGGTTGGAACCTCTTCAGCCCCACTTGGGATGGAAGCCAATTCGTCTCAGGAGTCACTCCCTGCTGTAAGCACCCAGCGCCACCTACTGTCAGGACCTTGAACTGCAACCGTGGCACTAGACTTCCCAGAGTCCATCCATTCATTCTTTATCCATCCATCCTTTCAACCAGGTCTTGGGTGGCTGATCTCCCCCTGAGAAAGCTCGTAGTACAGGACGCTGTGACAGGAGAGTGTGGATCAGGCCCCCAGAGGCAGCAGAGCCACTCCCGTGTGTGAACCCTTGATTGACAGGTCAGCACTGCCAGAGGAGACCCACTCCAGGACTGGCATCAGAGTGCAGGCCCAGAAGAGCAGGGCCTTGGTGGTGGGGAGACCGTCATGATGCTAAAACGCAAGCCAAATGCACTATCAAACCTTGCCTTAAAAAGAAAAAGTATGGGGCTGGAGAGATGGCTCAACGGTTAAGGCTCTTGCCTGCAAAGCCTATCCACCCGAGATTGAGTCCCCAGTGCCCAGTAAAGCCAGATGTACAAAGTGGCACATGCATCTGGAGTTCATTTGCAATGGCTGGAAGCCATCGTGCGCCCATTCTCTGTCTCTCTTATCTCTATCTCTCTTTGCAAATAAGTAAAACTATTTTTAAAAAGTATAAGTATGTAAAAAAGAATATAGTATACTGTCTATATTTATGAAAGTTGTCAACAAAAACATCAGAGTGTGATGGTGGTGCACACCTTTAATCCCAGCAATCGGGAAGCAGAGGCAGGAGGATTGCCATGAGTTCAACGCCAGCCAGAGACTACAGAGTTCCAGGTCAGCCTGGGCTAGAGTGAGACCCTACCTGAATCCTTACCCTCAAGAAAGAAGCCTCCCCTCTAAAATAAAAAAAGGGGGGGGGGGAGTATGAATAGCTTGGGGTTGGCTCATTGGCAGAGAGCATGAGGCCTTGGGTTTTCCCAGCACTGATAAAAAAAGAAAAAAGTTTGAGAAAATAACACATTCACATGTACAAAAATGTAAAGGCACCAATGAGGGAAAAGCTGGTCTGCCCTTGTGTTTCCCTCTCAAGTGGGACTTCTCTTTGGTGTTCCTGCCAGAGATAATACTCAATAAGAAACACACCTAATTCAGGAGACGGAGTGGTAATGACTCCATCTTGGAGCACAGAGGTTCCCTGCTTTTACCAGGCAATGTGGTTGTCCTGTGGACACATTGGTCCCTAAGAGCTGAGTGGACACCTACGTGGCTCCTAATTTTGTTACTACAAAGACTACAGTGAGCAAGACCCCTCCTCTACAGGTCATGGTGTGAGTATACCTGAAGAGCCTACCTCACCTGTACAGGCTAAGGGGGCTCTCACAGGACCCATGGTCTGGGGGAGGTGTGGTGTGCGGTAACGGCGCCTTTCCTGTCCATGGGTTCATCTTTGAAAGAACGAGGCTTCTGGAGCAAACACATACAGACCCTTCTTGTGACGATTCTCTGAGCAACACAAGCAGTGACACTGCAGAGGGATTGTGTCATCTGGAAATGGCTTGAAGTACATACAGGAGAGGGTGTGCATGCGCTGTAGCAGCCACACACACATTCCACACGGGGCGTAAACATATCCTCAGGCATTCTGGAACCAGCCCCCCACAACTATACCAGTCTTTGGGCTTAGAGTTCCCCAAAGCCACACAATTTTCAGAAACAGGAGTGTTTTTGTTGTTTCTAGCAAGTTCTTAGGCTTGTACCTATGAGGAGACTTAGGGTGGGACCCCTAAATGGCCCTAGAAGAAGCCTGTGCTCTGAAGCCACGTGGTGGGAGGGCCGCGAGGGGCTGGAGATAGCAAGCTTTCTGAGGGCTCGAGGATCACATGCCATGAGGGGTTCCCAGGCCATAGATACAGTGGGGTCCTGGGATCAGAAGGCCTTGTTCCAGGACCCTTTCAGACCTCTGTCCCCATCTCCTGGCTGCTCATCTGCCTTCACAGTGGCCTTTATGATAATCTAGTTCCCCTAAGTTCTGGGCCATCCTAGCAAGTTCTTAGGAGGAGGTTCTGGGAGCCCCCAGTTTGTAGCTGATCTCAGCTCCACACAACCTGAACTGCAGTGGGGACAGTGTGGGTCTGAGCCCTGAGCTGTGGGACATGACCCGCTGCAGGTGGGCAGGACGGGACCCTTGCTATGCTGGTGAGTGGTGTCAGAGTGCTCTGACCACATGGGACCCAGGGGTGCTCCTGAGATGTCACTAGCCTTCCCAGGAGTCCTTGGCTCAGTGTAGCTGTGTCAGCAATAACTGAGTCCAGGCTGCAGCCTCAGGTACTGAAGGCAAAAGTCAGCCTTCCTCTTTCCCTTGGTCACAACTCCTGAGCATGCATAGTCCCAGCTCCTGGGGACCAGGAGGTGGGAGGGCCATTTGAGCCCAGGGGTTTGAGACCATCCTGGGCATTGCAGTCAGCTTCTTGCTGCAACATTCAATCAGAAGCAAGGGATGGGAGTAAAGGGTTTATTTTGGCTTACAGACTCAAGGGGGAAGCTCCATGATGGCAGGGAAAATGATGGCATGAGCAGAGGCTGGATATTACCTCCTGGCCAACATCAGGTGAACAATAGCATCAGGAGAGTGTGCCAAACACTGGCAAGGGGAAGCTGGCTGTAACTTCTATAAGCCTGCCCCAACAACATACCTCCAACAAGGTTCCAATTCCAAAATTGTCATCAGCTGGGGATCAAGCATTTGAAACACATACGCTTATGGGGGACACCTGAATCAAAGCACCACGGTGGGAAACACAAGGAGGCCAGGGCTTAAAGCATAGAAGCCACAATAGCCTGGTTCTAAATGAACTCAGGTGGGCACTGGCAGACAGGACCCAAACTGCACAAAAATCCCAGTGTGGAGTGACATTCAAGAACTTTTGAGGGCTGGAGAGATGGCTCAGTGGTTAAGGCACTTGCTTGCTCCAGTGCCTAAAGCCCCCGGTTCAATTTGGGGGCCTTGGTGCTCTCTCTATCTATCTCTATGTCTCTTCTGTATCTCTCTGCTTAAAAATGAGTAAATAAAAATTAAAAAAAAAACTTTTAAGTGCCAGGCGTGGTGGCACACACATTTAATCCCAGCACTCTGGAGGCAGAGATAGGAGGATCGCCATGAGTTTAAGGCCAGCCTAAGACTACATAGTGAATTCCAGGTCAGCCTGGGCTAGAGTGAGACCCTACCTTGAAAAATAAAGCAACACATTCTGGCCCTGTAATCCAATCTCTAGGCCTTTCCCAGGCAGTGAATGAGGGACCTCGGAAATCCCTGTGGTGTCCATTGGGGAAGTTTCAGAGACCCGGAAGTAGGGGGATAGAAACGCTGTGACTAAAAATAATAATAATAATAATAATAATAATAATAATAATAAAAAGAAACGCTGTGACTGCTTGTGGAGCATGTGGGCACTAGTTGGGGTGTTGAAAATATTTTTAAAAATAATTTATTATAAAGAGAGAGAGAGAAGGGGTGCACCAGGGCCTCTTGCTGCTGAAAATGAACTCCAGATGCATGTGCCACTTTGTGTATCTGGTTTTGCGTGGGTACTGGGGAATGGAACCCAAATGTCAGGCTTTGCAAACAAGCTTCTTTAAACTGAGCCATCTCTCCAGCCTGAAAATATTTTAAAATGAGGTAGTGATGTCTGCACAGCTCTGAGCTCACCTATGTAGACAGTTCCCCAGACAAATATCTAGCCAGACAGAGTTTGTGGGAAAACATTTTATTTCTGCTTAAAGATCCAGGAGAAGTTCTAGCCAAGGCAGAAGTTGGTTCTCATTCATAAATCTAAGCAGAGAGACCAAGCAGCAAGCACCAACACTAGGGACCCCCCAGAACTTAAATCTTACTGCATACCTTAGGGCTGAACTCCAGTGACACCTCCTCCAGCCAGGCAGCTGGAGAGCCAAGTTACAAGCTTAATAAAACAAGAGTCTATGGGGGACATACGTTTACATTTAAAACACTACAACACCCGACCGCTGTATCACTTACCTGCTTTTTTCTATGGTGCTTTAGACTGAACCCAAAGCCTCAGGCATTCGAGGCAAGTGCTGGACCACTGAGCTACAACCCCTGCCCAAGACTGTGTTCTTAAAAAGGTCACTGTTAGACTATCAGAATGGTCTCTTGATACAGATGTTATCAGAAAAGTGACAGAAGGCTGGGGAGATGACTCCGTGGTTAGTCCTGTATTCTGGGTTTGATTTCCCAGTACCCATGTAAAGCCAGATGCACAAGGTGGTGCATGTGTCTGGAGTTTGTTTGCAGTGGCTGGAGGCCCTGGCACCTATTCTCTCTATCTGCCTCTTCCTCCCTCTCTCAAGTAAATAAATAAAATCATATATGTTGAGGGGCTGAGGATATGGCTCAGTGGATAAAGCACTTGCCATGCAACTCTGTGTACCTGACTTTGGCTCCCCAGACCTGATGCATAAGCCAGAAACTGTGGTAGGAGGCTCCTGTAATCCCATGGCACCTAGAGAGAGAAGCAGGTGGAGACAGGAGATTCCCAGAGCTCATGGAAGAGTGAATGAGAGAATAAGGTGAATGGGCTGGGCAGATGGCATAGCCTGCCCGCCCAGGTTCCATTCCCCAATACCCACACGAAGCTGGACACAATGTGGCACATGGGTATGGAGTTAATTTGCAGTGGCAAGAAACCCTGGCACACCCATACATGCACACACCACCATGAGTGTGAGTGAATAAAATGGAAGAAAAAAAATGGTGGAAGATAAGGACCTTCCCCAAAGTTGTCCTCAGACTTCCACATACATGTGTCACACATACATACACACTAAATAAATACACTTTTAAAAATACATTAAGCCATTCAGTGGATGCATTTAGAGAGCATCTGCCACGTGCCTGTCACTGTGCCAAGAGCTCCTGTTATCCAGAGGTCCTTTCTTCACCAGGAGCCTAAGGGGACAGTGAATCGACCAAGAGGGTTTTGATAATCCAGGAGGATGAGGCAAAGGGATGTGTACGGTGTTCAGGTTTAACACTCTTTAAAGAGTAGGCAGTTATAGATAATGTCTGGATTTGAATAACTGGTAACTGTCAACTGGAAGAAGACTCAACTGGACAGAGTGAAGCAGGAGACTGTTTTTCATCATAAACTCTGTGGTTTTTGTTGTCCATTAAAAATGTTCACCTGAGGGCTGGAGAGATGGCTCAGCGGTTAAGGCACTTGCCTCCAGTGCCTGAGGCCCTGGGTTCAATTCCTCAGGACCCACATGGGCCAGACCAACAAGGTGGTGGCCCTGGTTCTCTCTCTCTTTCTCTCTCTCTCTCTGCTTGAAAATGAATAAAATATTTTAAAAAAGAAAATGAATAAAATATTTTTAAAAAATGTTCACCTGAGACAGGTGTGGAGGCACAGGCCTGTAATCTCAGCACTCAGTAAACTGAGGCAGGAAGATAATGGGTCTGAGCTACAGAGCAACAAGACCCTGTAGGAAAAAGAAAGAGGGAGAGATGGAGGGAGGGGAGCAAGGAAGGAAAAGGAAAAAAGTGTAGGGATCTGCAGAGATGGCTCAGCAGTGAAAGCCACTTGCTTGCAAAGCCTGCCAGCTTTGGGTTCAATTTCCCAGGACCCACATAAAGCCCGTGTGTCTGGAGTCTGCAGTGGCAGGAGGCCCTAGTATAACCATTCTCTCTCTCAAATAAATATATTTTAAAGTGTGTGCCTGGGGTGGGAGTGTGGCTCAGTAGTAAAGTGCTAAGTGATGCTAACTTCAGTCCCCAGCACCAAAAGGAAAGTAAAAAAAAAATATGTGTTACTAATTTTACTGGAAGGTTAAAAAAACAGAAGAGGAAAAAAAATAGACTAAGAGAGATGAAGAAACTTGCCTACACTTCTCTGTGCTGAGACCTAAGATTGTGCCAGCTCTGCAGCCCTACCCAGACCCTGACCCTGGTGGATCAGGGGAGCCCTGTGTTTACAGGGGCCCTAACCTCCCACTGTGTTTTTTTTTTTTTTTTTTTTTGAGGTAGGGTCTCGCTCTAGTCCAGGCTGACCTGGAATTCACTGTGTAGTCTCAGGGTGGCCTTGAACTCATGGCGATCCTCCTACCTCTGCCTTCCGAGTGCTGGGATTAAAGGCATGCGCCACCACGCCTGGCTTCCCACTGTGTTCTTTTTTTTAAAATATTTTATTTATTCATTTTCTAGGAGAGAGATACAGAGAGTGAGAGGGAAAGAGAAATAGAGAAAGCACCAGGGCCATACCTTGTGGGTCTGCCTTCTGTGGGTACTGGAGAATTGAACCGGGGGCCTTAGGCACTGGAGGCAAATGCCTTAACCACAGAGCCATCTCTCCAGCCCCCCACTGTGTTCTTAAAAACGGGTAATCTGCTCTCAGCTATTGCTGAAGCCAGTTCTGTGGAAGATGTCAACTTCCACAATTTAGAAAACTTGAAAGGTCTCCCTCACAGTTCTGACCTTCACCTTGCAAGCTGCTTGTGGAATTCAGTGTTCACAGAAGCCCCAGCCCAGGGTCAGCAAATGCCACTAAGTTGCCTGGAGATGGGGTTGTGTCCAGGTACAGCCTCTGAGGGGCCTCAGGGTAGATCCAGGAGGTGCCCTGGTCTGGGAGGTGAGGCGATCAGCGTGGCCATGGCCCGAGGCGGTGAGAATACCAGGGGTTGCAGCCAAGGTGAGTATGGGCTCAAATCAGAGCTGGATTTCCATGATGGTCGTCTCTCTGATTCCACATGCTTGAATCTGTTGCAAGTGCACAGTATGAACTGAACATCACAGAGTGCTGCATCTGTTTCAGAATAAGGCTGATAGACCTCCTGGAGAGATAGAATGTGAAAGTGCTGCAATGAGCCTCAATAAGGCTGAATGAATCATCTGTAGAGAAGAAATGCTTCAGGATCAGAGCAAAATTACCTTGGCTACTTTTAGCCCCTTAATAACCATTTATTGCCCACCTCTGTGTCTGACCTCACATCCTGGTGACTCTCAGTTGATTAGGTGTGATCCTTTTTGAAATGTAAAAACAGACCCCCAGTTTCTACCACCTCAAGGGCTAAGAATGTCATCAGATAGCCTGGGAGGCTTCCCAGGCTCGCTGTAACCCACTTTCTGAAGCTTCAGCTAATGCATTTGGAAAGGGCTGCAGTCCGTGTCTTTCTTTCGTTCTGTAATTATGAAAACCTCGTGTAACTGTTAGCACATCGGAACAGGCATTTGGGGGTAACCTAAATCTGTGTACCATTGTCACTCATATTTGGCTTCAGAATAAACTACTGTTTATTTCTCTTTGAAGTGGGAACTATGTCTTTTGAGTCAGTATCTACCCTCCCCCTTCTTTCACCAATCATGGGGGTGGGGGGTAGGAGGGGGCTGACTCTCCCAAGGGCCCTGCCCATCCTTTTCCTCTAGCAGAGTTCCAGGCTCCTGGCTGCCTGGCAAAAACAGGCCCCCAGCCATTCTTGTCTAGGGACTCAGGCTAGTCATCAGCCTCTGGGAGCCTCCACTGACTCCCCAGAAGAGCAAGAGGGCAGGTCCCTAAGCCATGCACATCCCTGTTCTTGCTTTATATCCGACATACAGGTGTCAAGTGCTCACCATGCCCTGTACTTGGAGGGGGTGGGGGGATTAGAGATAAAGTCAGCCGTGTGGACAAGCAGCAAGCAGCCCAGGGCAGGTGGAAGGAAGGTGCAGGGCCTGAAGCTGCTTTGCACAGATGTGGGCACTCTTGGTGAAAGTCGGGCAGAGGGGCAAGTGGCCAGAGGGGAGCGGAACCGGGAGGCTGTAAGGCCTGGGGACCTGGAAAGGATTATTTTTCTCAAAACTGTTGCTGAGGGAGGCAATGTCTCTGGATATTCTCCCCCACCATGGCTCTTACAATCTTTCTGCCCCCTCTGCCGCTCAGTTCCCTGAGTCCCCTCAGCACCAACACACTAAGGGGGAGGGGGACTGGCTATCTCTTGTGCAATTCATAACCCTCTACCCCATGGACAGATCCAGTATGCCCACTGAGAATGTTCCTCAGTGGGTAGGGGACAGAGAGGAGGGCAATGGGGATACCATCACAAGATTTGCTCATACAATGTATCTAACTGTTGACAATAAAGACATTAAAAAAAAGTATGGGGCTGGAGAGATGACTCAGTGGTTAAGGCACTTGCCTGCAAAACCTAACTACCCGGGTTCCATTTCTTAGTACCCATGTAAAGCCAGATAGAGTTCGTGGCTGGAGGTCCTGGCATGCCTACCTTCCTCTCTCCCCTCTCACTCCTTGCAAATAAATACATAAATAATTTTTAAAAACTTAAAAAAACCCGCATTGTTTGGCCCCAGGATGCGGAAAAGGGCAGAACCGCAGCTGGCGCACTTCTGGCTAAAGCTCGCCCAGGTGCTGAGACTGAGGCCGGGGCCCGTCTCCCCAGCTGCGCCCTTGATCCCCGGAGTGACAGCGGCCAGCCTCGGAGCCGTCCCCGCGGGTCCCGTGTGTGCGCACGCTCCGGTCCCTCCGTGGGCTCTCCACCACGCGTGAGGCCACCTGCGTCCCGACGACGGCGGTGACCACTCCTGGAGTGACTGGTGCGCCGTCACTGCTCTAGCTCTCTGCGCGTCCTCGGTCCCCGGTTCCCATCTCCGAGGTCCGGGACCCCGGGGGTCCACGGCGCCCCGCCTTTTCCTTTGGACACGTCGGGTCCCCGCGCTCGCGGGCACTGCCACCCTCTGCACAAAAGCAGAAGCCAGTACTCAGGGCGCTGCTCCGGGAGTGCAGGGCCCGCAGAGGACATCCTGCAGGCGGCGCCCGGCGTGATAAAGCCACTTAAGAATGAGGCCGTGAACTTGGTTTGCCATCTGCGCCCTCAAACTGCGCGGGAGGAGCTGCAGAACCCGAGGCCAGCCGCAGCCAGTGGCTAGGTGACCACCAAGATGCACCTGAGGAAGGGCGTCATTTGCATGCAATGCACAACGTGCAGCTTAGAAACCCAAAGAAGGTCAGAGAGCAAAGCTTTGGAAATAGATTCCCTGGAGGCAGCATGTGCCCAGGAGGCCCTCGTGCCCTGGGCGCTAGAGCTTTTCCAAAGGCGCAGAACGCGAAACTGATCCTCGTGGCTGCTTCCCCCCTACAGTGGCATCTTTTGTTGTTGTTGTTGTTTTGTTTTGAGGTAGGGTCTCACTCTAGCCCAGGCTGACCTGGAATTCACTATGTAGTCTCAGGGTGGCCTTGAACTCATGGCGATCCTCCTACCTCTGCCTCCCACCACGCCCGGCTACAATGGCATCTTTAAAGCTGCATGAAGTCTACCCAGCCCAGTAGCTCAAGCCTATCAATCCCAGCTGAGGTAGGAGGATCTCCGTGAGATCCAGGTCACTCTGGGTTAGAGTGAGACACTGTCCCGATGATGATAATAAACTCGAGCTGGAGAGATGGCTTTAAGCGTTAAGTGCTTTTCGTGCTCAAATATGAGGACCTGAGATGGGCCCTGTTCAAATCTCCAGACCAACCCCCCCACACACACACACACTACGTTAGCTAGACATGGCTGGATGCACTTGGAACCCCAGTCCTGCAGGGGAGCCATGACCCAGAACCTCTCCGAAAACAATATAAAGAGAATCTAGCTCAAAACAAGACCAGGTGAAGAGCAAAGGAAAGACACAGCCGACAGTCCACGGGGACCAGAGCAGGCCAGAGACTCCTGCTACAGACGAGTTTACAGAGTACTTCAAGGACACAAACAGCCTGGCATGGTGTCACACGCCTTTAATCCCAGCACTCGGGAGGCAGAGGTAGGAGGATCACCATGAGTTCAAGGCCACCCTGAGACTACATAGTGAATTCCAGGCCAGCCTGGGCTAGAGTGAGACCCTACCTCGAAAAACCAAAAAAAAAAAAAAAAAAAAAAAAAAAGGACGTGCACGCAGGCGTGGAGATCAGATGGTGATATTTTGGGTGTCTTTTCTTTCCATCTTCTTTTGAAACAGGGTCTCTTGTTCTGCCCCTGTGTGTGCTCCATTTCTCCTGAGCTTCAGGGTCCTCCTGGCTCTGCCTCTCATTGCTGTAAGGATATTGGGATTACAGATGTGCCCACCACTTCGCATCCTATCTCCATGCTTTACATGGGTGCCTGGGAGTTGAATTCAGGCCATCAGTTTGCAAGGAAGCTCCTCTGACCACTGAGCCATCCTACTTCTGCCTCCCAAGTGATGGGACTAAAGGCGTGTGCCACCACACCCAGCTAGGTTTATATATTTTTTTATATTATGCCCTTGTTTCTCTAAAGAATATCTGTTGACTCCAAATGTCAATAATCACGACAGTTAGATTTTCAATTATTGTGCCTTCTTTCTTTTCTCCCTTTCATCACCATCCTCACCATAACATAATTGTAAATTAAGACATCAGGTAAAATGCATCAATTTTATATCACATATGTAATAAATAAATATAGCTATGCATCATATGTCCCGTGTCTAAACTAGCATTTGTGTGTGTGTGTGTGCTTTTGAGGTAAGATCTCCATCCCAGGCTGACCTGGAATTCACTATGAAGTCTCAAGGTGGCCTTGAACTCACAGTGATTTTCCTATCCCTGCCTCCCAAATGCTGGGATTAAAGGTGTGCACCACCACGCCTGGCTAAAATAGCATTTTTTCCCCAGTTGTTTGTTTGGGGTTTGATTACTATTTTTTTGTTGTTATTATTTTGAGGTGGGTTCTCACTAGCCCTGATGATCTCAAACTTGTGATCCTCCTGCCTCAGCCTCATTAGTGCTGGGAATACAAGTGTGCACAATCACACCTGGCTTTTAGATACTCAAAAAACAAGGCTCTATTTCATCCCATGGTCATTGCAAAGGCCAAGCAGTGGCCATATTCGAGATGACTTCAAGGATGTTATGGTATTTTCCCCTCTGGACCTATGTCTCTGCCTGGGCTGTGCAATCCATCCAAAAGAGTCCTCACCCTACCCTGGGTGTTTTGTTTTGTTTTGTTTGAGACAGGGACTCACTGTAGCCCAGGCTGATCTTGAACCCATGGTATATCTCCTACCTCAGCCTCCTGAGTGCTGAAATTGTAGGCATGAGCCATGACACCAGGTTTCCCCTGGGTTCTTGAAGGAAGCACATGACACCTTTGCCATGATCTCAGCTATGTGTCTCGGTGAAAGCCACCTGGTTGGGAGGCTCAGGCTGTGTCACGAATTTCAGTTACCACGAGACTCTCCACCTAGATGGATGACTTCATATCTACTCTGCCATTTCCTGTTTCTCCAGCCCCCTTTGTGAATTTGGGCGTGACTTACACTAGCTTAAAGACAAATCATGTATGATATCATCTTATTAAAATATTCTAAGCAGGACGTGATGGCACAAGCACTCAGTGATGAGCCAGTGTCTGCTCCTTTTGTGCCCTCTCTGCCATCATGGACTCTACCTCCAGAACTCAAAGGAGAGAAGAAACTGAGTTGCGAAGGTTGGAACCTTGAATGAGACCAGAATCCACACACCCTTCTGGCAACAGACTGGTGCCGTGATGGCGATGGATATTTGGAACTGGTCCTTTGTGATGTGCTCCCAAATCTACTTTGCCGTCACAGTGACCTAAGACTCAATTTCTTTTCTTTTCTTTTTGTTTTTTCAAGGTAGGGTCTCATTCTAGCCCAGGCTGACCTGGAATTCACTATGTAGTCTCAGGGTGGCCTTGAACTCATGGTGATCCTCCTACCTCTGTCTCCCGAGTGCTGGGATTAAAGGCATGAGCCACCGCCCGGCTCTAAGACTCAATTTCTTTTTTTTAAATATATATTTATTGTCCATAATGAGTTACATTATTTAGTGGGCAAACAATGAGTTGTTATCCCCAATTCCCCAATGTCCCCCTCCCCATCCCCAATCAGCTAGATATCCTCCTCGGTAGGTCGTCTGGATCAGTCCTTGTGGCAGGGGACCATGGATGGCCTAGTACTCAGCCCGGTTCTCCTGGCCCAAGTGTGTTGTTACTGAGGGGTGCCATGCCTCTGGACCGTCTCCCCCACCACGGCTCTCACAATCTTTCCGCCCCCTCTTCCGCTCAATTCCCTGAGTTGTGGTGGATGAGTATTAAGGCTGCTTTGTTGTGCGCTTAGGGGGCTTTGTGTTAAAAATTGTTGGTTTCTGTCACCCTGGCTTATCCTATGTTGATTGAATGGCTGTGGCTGTGGGTCCCTTTTTCATCCCGTCATTCTCTGCGGGGCTTCATATGGATCCTCCACAATATGACTGTGGTGGCTCATCTCTTCAGAGAATCTCTGCTATCGACCTACGGTCGGTTGGTAGGGTTAGGTGGGCCACAACTCTCTCGCTGCATCCTGAAAAATACAAGCACAATCTCCATCGGAGAGTGAGGTCAGTATAGGTTAACAAATATACACAATTCTGGATTGCCTAGATTCTATTTTTAGTAGCCTCCCCGTCAATTGGTCCCATAGCGCATCTTTTCTTGGGAGTCCAAGAATATGGGATCCAGTGCATATAGCACTGATCCAGTGCATATTGCACTGATCAATTTCTTTATTTGTAAACAGAAAGATAATAGACAGTAGAGACTTAAAAAGTGGAAAGTCTTAGCCAGGCATGGTGGCGTACGCCTTTAATTCCAGCACTCAGGAGGCAGAGGGAGGATTGACATGAGTTCAAGGCCACCCTGAGACTACATAGTGAATTCCAGGTCAGCCTGGACTAGAGTGCGACCCTACCTCGAAAGACCAAAAAAAAAAAAAAAAAAAAAAGGGAAAGTCTTATGCTGAACAGTGGATCATGCCTATAATTTCAGTACTAGGCAGGCCAAACAGGAGAATTTGGAGTTTGAGGCCCCAGGGATGCTGGCTACAAGAGCCCACTAATTTAGAAAACTTCACTAAATGTCTTTTAGGGCTTCCATAATTCACCACTTGTAAAAGTTAAACAGAGCAGAAGCAATAAAGAACCTGTCCCAGGGCCCCACCCCCAAGCAACCTTTGCCTGGCTCAGGGGTATCTTTCCAGGTTTTTGCAAAACATTGGCTTACACATGGGTGCACACCACACCCATCCAGACAGCACATAAATGCACTCAGATCTACACCCCCGCAGGCACCCACACTGCCCCAAGCACACTCCTGGGCTGGTCACAGAGGACACAGCAGTCTACTGTGGGCACTGATGCTGACCTGACTCCAGTGGTGAGCCTCTTGGGCACTGCAGGGTTTGTACAGGATTTGCTGGAAGAGCAGCTGTGACTACAAACACCAGCCCTGGCTCCGCCCCCTCCTGCCACCTCATCCACAGGTACTTCACTGTCTCCACCCTCACCTGGGAAAGGTTGCTAGGTGTGGATGGCACTATAAACCCTCATGCCTGGTGACACATGCCCAGACCCTTTGGCAGTGATGATTGGGTGCCCTGGGGTTGTGGACATGGGCCTTGGGAAGATGCTCTTGAAGGTAAGGGCAAAGCCAACCGAAAACAAGGCAGAGGTGATCAGCTGGGCTGGGCCAGCCCTTGACACCCCTCTGAGGGACACAGCTGAAGCCACTGGGGAATCCCAGATGATCTGTGTGGCCACACACCTTGAGTATTGAAAATGCAACAATATTCAATGAAAAACAGACCCCAGGGCACCTAAGGCTATGGGGAGGGAAAGCCAACCTCCCTGGCACATTTCAACCCTCATCTTATCCTCTGTCCATGGACCAGCTCCTGATCAAGGTGCTTCCCCTGGGTATCACATCACAGCTTGAGAAGACATCTCCATGAACTGCAAGTCCCAGGATTTGCCCTGCAAATTTGACCTCTGACTGGATTGGTGGGGATGTGTGGGAAGGAAGGATCTACCACCTCACCAGGCTTAGTCTGCTGCACACTAATCCTGGGTTTAGGTTAGTCATACCTCCAGCTTGAACTAGGGAGCTGGCCCCAGAATCCAAGAATACTCTAGAGTCTTGAGTAAATTACCCTAAACCAATGGAGCTCTTTGTAATGACAGTAAAAAGGGGAGACATAAGTAGAAGTATAAGGAATCCTTGTAGCTCGACAGGGATAAATTTCTACACTTATGGAATGACATCTGAACTTTTCAGGGTTTCAAAATGTCTCTTGGAGGAGTTGTGAAGTGTGTTTCAAGTATATGCTTCCCCCCCTCATACTATACTCTCATGATGGGTGTCTGTCAAGGCAGCAGCCATGTTCTTGAGGGGCATGAGGTCACAGGTGAGTGAAGCTTATGCAAAGAATAATGGTACTTGCATGTACTCAAGGAGAAGGAGTCTTGCTATGATTTGAACCTGAAATGTAACCTCAAAAGCTTATGTGTTCGGAGCTGGGCATGGTGGCACACACCTTTAATTCCAGCACTCAGGTGGCAGAGGTAGGAGGTAGGAGGATTGCTGTGAGTTCAAGACCACCTTGAGACGACATAGTGAATTCCAGGTCAGCCTGGGCTAGATTGAGACCCTACTTTAAAAAAAACAAAAATTAAAAAAAAAAAAAAGCTATGTGTTAACAGCTAACAGCTGGAGGGGAATTGAGGATCATGAGGGCTCTGACGTCATCCATGGATTAAGCAATTGACGGAGTCATAATGTGATGGCATTACTAGGACAGGAGGCAAGGCCTGGGTGGAGAAGGTAGGTACTACACAGGGCATGTCTTTGAAGGTCATATCTTGATTCTGGCCCCTCTTTTTCTGCTTTCTACCTGCCACGAGGTGAACAGCTCTGTTCCAGCATTTTCTGTCTGCTATGATGTTCACCTCAGCCCAGGCTCACAGTCTCACAGCTGTGGAGTCAGCCACCCACTGACTAAGAACTCTGAGACTGTGAGCCAAAACAAATCCTAAGGGGTTAAGGCGTTTGCCTACAATACAGAAGGACCAGAGTTCGATTCCTCAGTGCCCATATAAAGCCAGATGCACAAGAGGGCGCATGGGTCTGGAGTTCATTTGCAGTGGCTGGAGGCCATGGTGTGCCTGTCGGGATGAATGCCTCTGGGGGCCCACGGAGGCACACCCTGGCTTAGGTTTAGGATAGCGCCTGGCAGTTTACCAAGACAGGCTTGGCTTGTAAACAAGTTCCAGGAGGCAGTCCTGATTGGCTATTGCACATCATGCCCGCACAGGTTCTTATCGTAGACTGACCAACAGCTCCCTGATTGGCCAAGGGGCTCTATATATTTTGTTTCATTTTCGGCAATAGAGAGAGAG
>PVHP010039751.1:0-16191 GCA_004024765.1 Zapus hudsonius | reverse complement strand
TTTGTGGGGGCCAGGGGCGGACTGTCATGGTTTGATACAGGTGTCCCCCACAAACAAATGAATGTGTTCTGATAGATCAATCCTCAGCTGATGGCAATTCGGGAATTAGAACCTCAGTAGAGCTGTGTTGTTGGGGCGGTCTTATGGGGGTTATAAGCCAGCTTCCCCTTGCCAGTATTTGGCACACCTTCCTGCTGCTGTTTGCAGTGCTGTGGCAGAGGTGATGTCCAGCCCTCTGCTCATGCCATCGTTTTCCCTGCCAGAATGGAGTCTCCCCTCAAGTCCATAAGCCAAATAAACCCATTCCTCTACAAGCCGCTTTTGCTTGGGTTCTCTCTGCACAGCAACTAGAAAGCTGACTGCAACAACATGTAAGGTGCATTCGCCCCACTTCATTGTTCCCTTTTTACCTTTCCCTAGAGTTAAACTAGGGTTGCTTGCATGAGCTTTGTTAGGGGATTATTTACCAAAGCATGTGAAATCTACCAGTGGTTGTAACACTGAAGAAAAAGTCTCCTCCTCAATCCACAACTGCCAATAACTCCTCAGTGAGGAATGGGGTCTTAAACCCTCCTCCGTCGTCCATGACGGAATATTGACAGGTCCAAAATTGTGCAGGTCTTGTGCAGGTAGCAAGAGTTTTCTGTGAGACTATGAATACAACAGCCACAGTTCTCCTCCCCAACCTCTGGCTCTTACATTGTTTTTGCCTTCTCTTCTACAATGTTATGTAAACATTAGAGAGGGGACATATAGATGTCTCATTTAGCACTGAGTAATCAGTAGTCACTTATTCTTAACATTTGATAAGTTTTGATTGAAGTGAGCTCTGACAAGGGGGAAGCTGGGTTTCATAGTTTCAGGTCTTATGTTAAGATCTTTGATTCATTTGAAATTATTCTTGTGCATGGGGAGATAAAGATCTGGCGTCATTTTTCTACATAAAGATATCCGGTTTTCCCAGCATCATTTGTTAACGAGGCTGTCTTTTCTTGTGAGTACTTTTGGCATTTTGTCAAAAACCAGAAGGCTGGAACTACGTGGGTTCATGTCCTGATCCTCTATTCTGTTTCATTGATTTACATGTCTGTTTTGGTGCCAGTATCATGTTTTTGTTACTATGGCTCTGTATCACCCTGAAATCAGACAGGATGACGCCTCCAGCCTTTTTTCCCCTCCCTCAGGATTGTTTTGGCTGCCTGAGGTTTTTTGTGCTTCCACATGAATTTTCAGAATTTTATTTGTGTGAAGAATGGTGTTGGAATTTAATGAGGATTGCATGAAATATGCAGATTGATTTTCATAAGACAGCCATTTTTCACAATATTAATTCTTCAGATCATTAGTGATGGGAGGTCTTTGCATTTCCTACTGTATTCTTCAACTTCACTCTTTAGTGTTTTAAAGTGTCCCTTATAGAGGTCTTTTACTTCCTTGGTTAGGTGTATTCCAGAGGAATTTTCTGTTGTAGTTGTCTTCACATTGCTGGGATATAACACCTAACCAGAAGCAGCTGATGAGAGGGCAGAGTTTATTTTGGTTTACAATCACAAGGTAAAGCTTCATGATAGCAGGAAAGGAATGGTAGAGAAAAGGCTGGACATCCTTCCATGAAACAGGTAGAAGATAGCAGCACAGAGTAAGCTGAACAAGGGGCAACCTGAGTGATAATACCCCAAAGCCTTCAAGAACTATACAGGAGCTACCTTGACTACAGGTGAGGTAAGTTTCAGAATTTGTGCCAACTTCCCACTCACCTTTGTGCATTCAGACCCCAGACCCTGGGCAAGGGCAGGTGAGGGAGCCTTGCATTGGCCCCCGCACTGGCCCATGCACCCTATGACAATGCCCACTGACCCCAGGTTTCAGGCCAAGTAAGCAAGCAGCCAATTTGCTCCACACCAGTCTGAGCACCCGCATCTCTGCCCACTAACCCCTTGACCCCATGTGAGGCAAGGTTTGGGACCTGCATCAAACCTCCAACCCACGCTTGCATGTTCGGACCCCTGACCCTAGGCAAGGCCAGGTGAGGGAGCTGTGCCTTGGCTCCCCACCAGGCTGTGGACCCCACAACCCTACCCACTGACCCTGAGTTGTAATTAGTCCAGCCCCTGCCTGCTATTGCAGCTGAAGGTTTGAACACTCCTCCCCACACTTCCTGATACCAGAGGAAATTAGTATGAGTCAAAACCTTGCTGCAATCTCATGCAAGGTCCCTGCTTCCACTGAGGGCCTAGGCAAAAGCTATCTCTCACCTGAACATGGAAAGATCACAAAGCAAGAATAACACACAGGCAGAGAGGCCCACACCAAGTTCACCTCGCCCCACTATGGAAGTCAACAATGAAAATATCAAAGAAACAGCACAGATGCAAGCCTAGGAGGAGATGACATGTTCATGATATCTCTGCACAGATTCGATATCCAGACTATTAATGGAAATGGAAGCGAAAATTGACTAGTAAGTGAAATGTGCAGAATCAGCTTGCAAGCGTCACCACCAGTCTCATTACAATGGATGAAAAATAGATGGACTTTGGTAGAACAGTAAATGAGCTAAAGGCAAACCAGCAATCAGAGGAGCTCAAGAATCAGCTGGCTAAACTAAACAAAGACATAATCAAATACAAGAGTGAGTACCAGGAAGCATTAAGTAAGACAACCTTTGAAATAAAAATGCAACTTAACAAAGAAATGGAGAACATGCAAAAAGCTCTATTGGAAAACCAAAATCAAATGGAGATATTTAAAACATCTCTAGAATCCCTCATTACCAGAGGAAATAATCTGGAAGATAGAACCTCAGATGTGGAAGACAAAAAAGAAAAAAGAGATTGGGATAACAGAAACTTGGATAAGTTAAAAAAAGATTGTGAACAAAATATTAGGGAACTATGGGACACCCTTAAATGACCAAACCTCCAGATCATGGGGATACCAGAGGGGGAAGAAACCCAGGCCAAAGGCATAGAGAACATTTTCAACAAAATTACTGAGGAAAATTTCCCCAATCTAACAAAAGAGAATCCCATACAGATACAAGAAACACACAGAATACCAAAAAGGCAGGACCAAAGGAGAAACTCCCCAAGACACATTGTAGTTAAAACCCTAAACACTGAAAGCAAGGAGAGGGTTCTAAAAGCAGCAAGAGCAAAACAACGAATCACATATAAAGGCATACCCATCAGAGTTACGCCAGACTTCACGAAAACCACAAAAGCGAGAAGAGCTTGGAGTGGCATACTTCAAAACCTAAATCACTTAGTCTTTCAACCCAAAATATTGTTCCCTGTGAAAGTATCCCTTATAATAGATGGAGAAAGAAAAATATTTCAAGATAAAAGCCAGCTCTACAATTATATGGACACTAAACCAAACCTACAAAGAATTCTCCATTAAATATTCCTCACAGAAGAGCCAAGCAAGCAACCTCAAAAGCCATCCAGAAGTTGGACACATAATCAATCCTAGAGGAGACAAAATAACAAGAGAGACATAAAATCTGATAACCCCTACACAATGGCAGGGATTGACTCAAGCCTCACAGTTATAACTTTGAATACTGATGATCTTAAATCTCCCATAAAAAAGACACAGGCTAGCAGGATGGATCAGAAAAACAGATCCTTCCATCTGCTGCCTCCAAGAAACCCACCTCACCTCTAAAGACAGAAACCTCTTCAGGGTGAAAGGATGGAAGATGATCTTCCAAGCTAATGGAAACAAAAAACAAGCAGGGCTTGCTATACTAATGTCTGACAAAATAGACTTAAAACCAAAATCAATTCAAAAGGACAACCAAGGACACTTCTTACTTATCACGGGAACAATCCAACAAGAGAATATCACCATCACAAACATGTCTGCACCAAATACAGGTGCACCACAGTTTGTAAAGCAAAACCTAATGGAAAACAAAACAAAAATAAACTCCAAGTCCATCATAGTTGGAGACTTTAATACAACACTATCATCTTTAAACAGATCATCCAAACAGAAGATCAACAGGGAAATAATAGAACTCAATAACACCATAAATCAACTGGACCTAACAGACATATACAGAACATTCCATCTCAACTCCACAGAATACACATACTTTTCAGCAGCTTATGAAAGCTTCTCCAAAATAGACCACATATTAGGACATAAAACATGCCTCAACAAATTAAAAAAGATTGAAGTAGCACCCTGCATCATATCAGACCACAATGCATTTAAGCTGGAAATAAACAATGAGAGAACAAATAGAAATCACACATACTATTGGAGATTGAACAATACGCTATTAAAAAGTGAATGGGTCATTCAAGAAATCACATTGGAAATTGAAAAATTTCTTGAACTAAATGATAATGAAAATACATCATACCAGAACCTATGGGACACAATGAAGGCAGTCCTAAGGGGAAATTTTGTAGCACTGAATACCTTCATAACAAAGACAGGGAGATCTTAAATTAATAACCTAACTAACCAGCTAAAGGCCTTGGAAAAATTAGAACAATCCAACCCTAGGCACTCAAGATGAAAAGGAATAATTAAGATTGGAGCACAGATCAATGAATTAGAAACTAAGAAAATGATTTAAAAATTGATGAAACAAAGAGCTTGTTCTTTGAAAAACTAAATAAAATTGACAAACCCCTGACCAATCTAAACAAATGGAAAAAAGAGAAGGCCCAAATCAACAAAATCAGAAATGAAAAAGGAGAGATCACAATGCACAACAATGAAATTGTAAGAATCATCAGGACATACTTCCAAAACCTATATTCCACAAAAATGGAGAATTTGGAAGAAATGGATGAATTCTTAGAAACCTACCTCCTGCCAAAACTAAACTTAGAGCAGATAAATCTCCTTATTAAACCTATTACATCTATTGAAATCAATAATGTAATCAAAAACCTCCCCAGAAGGAAAAGTCCAGGTCCTGATGGAGTCTCAGCCGAATTCTACCAAACCTTCATCACAGAAGCTTTTTAGAGTAATTGGAGAACAGGGAATACTTCCAAACTTCTTCTATGAAGCTTGCATCACTCTAATACCCAAACTGGACAAAGATAAATGCAGAAAGGAAAACTATAGACCTATATCCCTGATGAACTTATATGCAAAAATTCTGAATAAAATCCTTGCAAACCAAATTCAACAACATATTAAAAGCATTATCCACCTCAACCAGGTTGGCTTCATCCCAGGGATGCAGGGTTGGTTTAAAATATGGAAATCAATCAACATAATCCACCACATTAATAAACTTTGTGGTTTCCACAAAAACCACATGGTCATCTCAATCAATGCAGAGAAAGCCTTTGACAAAATACAACACTACTTCATGATCAAAACACTTGGAATAGAGGGCCTATAACCTCAATATATAATTAAGGCCATATACAAAAATTCAAAAGCCCAAATAATACTCAAAGGGGAAAGACTCAAGGAGTTCCCACTAAATTCAGGAACAAGACAGGGGTACCCATCATCACCACTGCTCTTCAACATAGTCCTGGAAGTTCTAGCTAAGGAAATAAGACAGGAGAAAGACATAAAAGGGATACAATTTGGGAAAAAAGAAGTGAAACTATCCCTTTCACAGATAACATGATCCTATATATAACAGACCCAAAGAATAGTATCAGTAAACTCCTGAAGGAGATAAACTCCTTCAGCAAAGTGGCAGAATACAAAGTTAACACACAAAAATCAGTAGCCTACCTGTATGCAAATGACATGCTAGCCACAAATAAAATCCAATACCTAGGAATAACACTAACCAAAGGGGTGAAAAACTTGCAAAATGAAAACATAAAAATGCTCAAGAAGGAAATTGAGGATGACATGAAAAGATGGAAAGATCTCCCATGTTCCTGGATAGGTAGCATTAATATCGTGAAAATGGCAATACTTCCAAAAGCTATATACAGATTCAATGCAATACCAATAAAAATACCAGCTTCATTCTTTGCAGATGGTGAAAAATAATCTCCAAATTTATTTGGAATGGCAAAAGGCTTCGGATGTCCAAAGCCATCCTTAGTAAAAGAAGCACATCAGGTGGTATCACCATACATGACCTAAAAATATACTACAAAGCCATCATAGCAAAAACAGTATGGTACTGGCACAAAAATAGACAGATAGACCAATGGAACAGAATTGAAGACCCTGCTCTAAATTCAAGCAACTGTAGTTACTTCATATTCGACAAGATGCCAACAATGTTAACTGGTATAAAGATAGCATCTTTAACAAATGATGCTGGACAAACTGGATAAATACTTGCAAGAAAATGAAACTAGACCCTCTCCTCTCACTATGCACAAAAATCAACTCCAAATGGATCAAAGATCTCAACATAAGACCTGAAACTCTGAAAACCCTGGAAGAAAAAATTGGGGGAACTCTCTACGAGATGGGAATAGGGAAAAACTTCCTGAACAAACCTTTGATAGCCCAGGAAGTGCAACAATCGGTTAACCAATGGGATCTCATCAAGCTAAAAAGCTTCTGTGCAAACAAACCATCCTCAGAGCCAATAGACCACCATCAAACTGGGAGTTAATCTTTTCCAGTGACAATAAAGATAGAGGTATAATATCTAGAACACAAAGAACTCAAAATAAATAAATATCAAACAGTCCTCTTACAAAATGGGGAACAGAACTCATCAGAGAATTCACAGAGGAAGAAATACAAATGGCCAACTCCCATTTGAGAAAGTGTTCAATATCATTAATCATCAGAGAAATGAGATTCCACCTTACTCCAGTCAGAATGGCAATCATTAAAAAATCTACCAACAAGAGATGTTGGCAAGGTTGTGGGGAAAAAGCGACCCTCATTCACTCCTAGTGGGAATGCAAACTTGTACAACCACTATGGAAAGCAGTGTGGAGGCTCCTGAACAGGATGGATATAGAGCTACCGGCAGACCCAGCTATCCCTGTACTGGGCATCTACCCCCAAGTTTCCCCGCCAAAGTACAGAGACATTTGCTCAACCTTGTTTATAGCAGTTCAATTCATAATAGCGAGGAATTGGAATCAACCCAAAAGCCCATCACTGGATGAATGGATATCAAAGTTGTGGTACATATACACTATAGAATTCTACTCAGCTGAAAGGAAAAATGACATAATGAAATTTAAAGAAAAATGGTCAGAGTTGGAGTAGATCATTCCTAGTGACCACACAAAGAGCAGAAAGCCAAGCGCCATATATTTTCCCTCATATGTGGTTCCTAACCATGTTAAACCAGAACATTAAGAAAATCTGTCAGTGAACGGAGAGTTTGTAAAAGGGAATGGAATGAATTTTGGGGGGGGTGTTGGGAGAGTAGAGGGGAATGGAAGAGTGGGGCGGAATGGGAGGGTTGGGGGACTCATATAGTAAACTAAACTAATAATGAATTGACACCATAAAACCCTAGCTTTTATACAGTAAGCTACTGAGGAAGCTGAGGGCACCACCTGGTAAGAGGAGCAATGAACAGAATGGGAGGAAATCTAACCTCAAGCATAATTGCTCAGGCCTGAATCTCCCTGTCATAATTATTGGTTCCTTCCCACACTAAGCTGTTAATCAAAGAGACCCACAAGGTCCCCAAAATGTGACAGACTTCTGTCAAAGCTCTTGAATAACTACCCCTGGCCTAAGGTAAGACCCTATTGCTAAAGAAATCAGAGTGTCATCAAACAACACCAAGAGATCCTGCTAGATCCAGAATGGTAACCAGCTCCCAGATGGTAGCATGTGTAGCACTGGAAGGTGTTGCATGAGCTGCCAGGGGAAATTGGTCAATGATATTTGGAGAAAGGAGAGACCACTGATATACAATATAGACAGTTGTCACAAGAATGCTGAACACACGGCTGTATGGAAGAGACCAGCAAGTCAAGAAGTGCTCATATGTGCAATAGTGATGCTAAACTGAGGAGGGTAATCAACGGCTTACTGATTGACTGAGAGATCCACTTAGTGACAAAGAACCCTTAACTGGAACTGGGATCCATGGCATAATCCTATGGGGACGAAGATCTTGGGCTCTTAGGGGAAATTCCCACTACCAGAAAGCAACAGAGAGGCTACACCTATTTGGAGCTAACCAAAATAGCAATGTTGTCTCATTTAACCTATATTGATCTCACTCTCCAATGGAGATTCTGTTTGTATTTTTCAGAAGGCATTGAGTGAGCCAGGGACAACCCAATTCCAACAAGTCCTTGGATGATGGCTGACATCCTGGCAGGAGACAAACCACACCTAGCCTTCACACAGAGCCCAAATGAAACCTATGAGAAAGTGACAAGACAAACAGGAGACCAATCACCACAGCAAGTCTGATGACCCATGAAAGGTCAATGGAGACAGATACCAAAGATACTCAACACAACCCAGGGCAAAGGTCCAGAGATACTTAAGATCTCAACAACAAAGCAGACTCAAAACTCACCCACTATGTCTCAGGGAACTGAGTGAAAAAGCCATGGTGGGGGAAGCCATGGCAGCTACAGTTCAGCCCATGGTGGTGAGAGCATGTGATTTGTGTCTTGGTAGCTGAGGAAGCAGAGAGAGCTTGGGCCAGAAGCAGGGCCCGTCTATAACCCCCCCCCACACACACACACAAGGCACACCCTGAGTGATCCACTTCTTACAAGGTACCATATCCAGAAGGTTCCATGGCCTCCCAAAACAGCATCACCAGCCAGGGGGTCAAAGCATTCAAACACAGGAGCCTATTCAACATTTCACCTTCAACCAAAAAACATGTTCATCTTGCTCATTGCTCCATGTTGACAGAACCAGAATTGGATCCTGTCTCGCTTTTTCTCGGAGACCATTCTTGAAGTCCTAAAAGTTTAGTGGCCTACCTTTAGACCACAGATGACAATGAGCCCTACCTGTGACCATGACAGACTTCACCCATCAATAGTGAGCCTTTCCTACTGAACTCCAGTACTTTTTTAAAAAATATTTTATTTATTCATTTTCAAGCAGAGAGATACAGAGAGAGAGAGAGAGAGAGAGAGAGAGAGAGAGAGAAAGAAAGAGAGAGAGAGAGTATCAGGGCCACCACCTTGTGGGTCTGGCTTATGTGGGTCCTGGGGAATTGAACCAGGGGGCCTTAGGCACTAGAGGCAAGTGCCTTAACCGCTGAGCCATTTCTCCAGCCCTCCAGTGCTTTTTAAGATAGTCCTTCCGGAATCATTACCACTTGATCTAATCTGAAAATGAGACACAACTTCTCACCACCTGGGGAACCAGTCTTTGATGAATGAGAACTCTAATCTCTACAGCAGGGCCCTAGAAATAAGGAAAACAGTAGAGAAGTCAATACCTAGGCTGAACCAAAGAGCGTATATCCTGGATATAGGCATAGCCAATTCATTTCAGCTAATGACTTCCTATGCTGAAGTCTCATTTCAACATTGCTGTATCTTCATATTTAAAAAGAAAGAAATCTGTACCTAAATTTTTCCAGATGTTTAATACCAAGCAACCTAAACAAATTGCTTGTATGGGTCACACAACTCTGTCTCGGTTGTGATTATGACTCTAAACCAAGTCTTACAATCTTTGCCTGTCTGGATTCTAAGCATCCCTGCAACCTTCATGGCTGTTTCCTGGAAGCACAGCTCTCACTTCGATTAATTAGATGGCCAAGATACCTCTGTGAACCGCTCGAAATATACAAGGCGCCAGCTGGCTATAGTGTTTGCCTCCTCCAGACAGAGGGGTCAGGCTTAGTCTCTGCTGAGCTCAGCCCATGGTGGAAATGACAGAAAGACTCACCTTCTTTCACTCAAAAAGGAAAGCCAACAAACAGCACAACTAACCTTTGAGAAAACCTGGAAGGCTGACATCCTGACATGTCTCTGAGAAGTCCCCCCATCTTTCTATCTTGCAGGCTTTGATGATTCCCCACAAGATTCCTTAGGTTTGCCCCAACCTTGTCTCTTTTGCATCATCCCTTCTAAAAGAGGGACAGGAATGCAGCAAATTCCACTGCAATATTCCTTCTCCCCTCTCCAAAGAAACCAGGGAAATAAAAACAGGCTACAACCGATGCCAAGGAAAAGTAGCCAAAGTTAGCTTCCTCCAGGAAGGGAGGGAATGAGACTTTTCCTCATTAAAAATTTCATGTTTGCCAGAAGGACAGCCAGAACAATCGTGCATTGGAAAAAGGATAGAAGCTACTTTTCACAAAGAGAACACATCAATTAAAAAAAAAGCAAGAGTGAAGAATTATGTAATAAATTGGTCTAATTGCTAGGTATAGCAGTTTAAGACCTCCGCCTCAGCAGTTTTAAGACCCTTCTGAGGCAGGCTTTACAATGTATTATTTTTTGAAACAATAGGCTTAAAAGTGAAATTGTTCCATGAAAGCTAATTCAACCTCTCTGACTCTCAAGAGTCTAGGTCCTTCCTGCTCTTCCCTCTGCCACCAGTGAGTCTGTGATGGTATGAGGCATATTTTCTCACTTTTTAAAAAAATTTTTTATTTATTTATTTGAGAGTGTGAGAGAGAGAAAGAGGCAGACACAGAGAGAGAATGGGTGCTCCAGGGCCTCCAGCCACTACAAACGAACTCCAGATGCATGTGCCACTTTGTGCATCTGTCTTTATGTGGGTACTCGGGAATCAAACTCGGGTCCTTCTGCTTTGCAGGCAAATGCCTTAACCACTAAGCCATCTCTCCAGCCCAAGGCAGCTTTTCTCATGAGCTCAAGACGCTGCTACTGTTCCAGCAACCACAGCCCCTCACCAGTGTCCAGAGGCCTCACTGGCCTAAGATTGGGTCAACTGTCCACTCCTAGATCAGTCAGTCACTGGCAAAGAGAATGAGATTTATTAATAACCCAAACAAAATACTTTTGAGTGGAACAGATGTGGGGAAGCTAGTCTCAAGACAAAGTAGACTGCTGTTAGCCCTGAAGGTATGAAGGTCATCTTGAAGGGATCAAAATTGACAAATATTCAGTCAAAAGGGTATGCCTGGGAAGTATGTGAGCTATAATGCTAATATTCCTTGCACTTAAGTACCAATTAACAGTTACCTATGCACTTCCACCGTGAGTTTCACCATTCACTATTTCCTATCTCCAGAGATTACCTCATTTCACAGAAAAGAAAACAGGAGCAATTTGCCTGGTGTCTTATGGCTTAAGAGACAGAAGTGGAACGGGAGGGTTGCTGGCCTTTTCAGCACCAGCCCACCAGTCTCTGAAATACTCCCTCAATGAAAATGTGATTCAAAAGGAGGCAGGGGCCCTGGTTTTCAGCCTCCTCCTCATGATTCCCAGTGCTACAGTATGACGTGTCCAGAGAGGTCGGGATTACATGCATGCTATAGGCAGAGACCGCAAGAAATGGACCTGGCTTTGTTTTGCTTTTTGCATTGGTAGTTGCTTCCTGGGTGGGTGGGGGGTTGAAGTGCCTGTAGGCACTTCTCCACACTTGCCCTTAATCAGAAAGCAACCTGAGACCCCCCCCACACACACACACACTGCACTGTTCAGATCCTAGCTCCTCCTGTCTTCCAGTGCCTTCCACACTAGCTCCTGACAGGGCAGGCCTCTTTCAGGGTTGCCTCAGGCTCTCTGACCTTCCAGAGCAATCATTAGCTAATCTCATCAACTAATTTGCTAAAGAAAGACTGCAGGCTCTTCCCTTCTGGGGAGAATACCAGTGGCCTGCTAGAGACCAGGGCTCACTTTCATTGTCTATCACAAGTCAATTACCCCTATCGTGGAAATGTCAGGGCAGCTAGACAAGGCCTTGACTCCTAGACTGCACTGTGGCAAGGGCCTGTCCTGAGAGAAGGCAGTGATCCTACTACCTAAGTTTCCATGTATGAAATGAAAATGTTTACTCTGGCCCAGCTCACTGCCTAGAATTTTTCCAAAACCATATCAGATCATTCACCATGGGTCTAGGGCTAAACACATATGGTTTTATTGAATCGTTGCATGGAGGTGAGTGGATGTCTTGGAATTGGTATTACTTTGGTGAAAATTGCTGGCAATATAGAACAGTGGTAGAGCGAGGTCCTAGGCTGGATCCCCATTGCCAAAAAAGAAAAAAATTGCTTGTACTGTCCAATTTCCAAGAGTAACAGGTAGACACAGGGAGAACTGTTTCTCTGAGGCAGAGATCCTGAGCTTGGCATGTGGTAGGATCATGGCAGACTCTGCCCTGCACTGATTATTCAGGGTCTGGTCTCAGCGGTGCAGTACTTTCTTAATAGCTCCCCGGGTGGCTCTCTGCGCAGCTGGGGTTGGGAACTGTGGCACTGGGGCAGCCGAGAGATTAATTGGATTCTTTTTCTTTCAATCACACAAGCACACTTGGGGGACGTCCGGTCAATTCCTAAGAGGTCAGAGTATCCCTGGCTCCCTTGCTTGGCACAGGGTCAGATGGTGGAATGTCATGACCTACTCTGAGCACTGCAATTACTTCTCAGGATCTCTGGATGTTTTATACTAAAAGGCTTCAAAACCATGGATGGGGCTGGAAGAGAGGGCCCAAAGAGACAGAATGGCAGGGAGAAGAGGAATGTGATGTTGAAGAAAAAGATAAAAGCAAAAGGAGAAACAAAGACAGGCAGGGGGTGGGGTGCAGCGAAGCAGGGCGCAGAAAATAAAACTGCTGATAGTGGTTTTCACAATTCAGCCCCGCTTTCAAGCCATATGGCAGAGATATTAGGCTGCCTGTAATCACTGCGGCATTCTCAACTGCACAGTGACTTTCATTAAAACCCAGGCACGGAGGCACTTGGAAGTTGTGAATATTTCTTGCTTTGAACTCTGGTTCTTTTAAGCTTCTGTTTGGAGTTCATCAAACCAATATTTTGGAAATCATGCCATCCAACTCAACTTAATGAGTATTTGTTCAGCCATTGTGGGTCAGGCTCTGTGCTACGGATGGGAGAGTTGAAATAAATGGAAAGGACTAATTGTTTTTTAAAAATATTTGTGTATTTATTTATTATTTGCAAACAGAGAGGGAGAGAGAGGGAAAGAGAATGGGCGTGCCAGGGTCTCTTGCCAGTGCAAATTTTAGACTTTGTGCATTTGGCTTTATGTGAGTACTAGGGGAATGGAACCCAGGCCATTAGGCTTTGCAAGCAAGTGGAAAAGAAGAAATCTTGTCCCTTAGCCACATCTATTCTACAAGTATGTCCAACAACATATGCCAGGCATTGTATGGTGTGTATGGCTGTGTGCACACCTGTAGAAGCCAAAGGACAACCTCAGATACCGTTCCTCCAGTACACTGTTCACCTCTTTTTTAGATAGGGTTTTTCAAGCCCCTCACCAGCCTGATGCACACCCAAACATGGCACATCCCTCACCAGCTACAAGTGGACAGGGTTTTTCATCACCAATTAGGTTAGACTGGCTGGCCAGAAAACCCAGGGGTTAGCCTATCTCTGCCTCCCTAGCACCCGGATTGCAAGGGTCCTAGGGTTCTCCTGTTTGCAAGGCAAGACTGAGCTATCTCCTCAGCTCTTTAGTTATGTTTTGCTGCATGGTGGAATGGGTTGAATTTAGTGATTTACAACAGTCCTTTATTTTCCTTGTGAATCTGAAAATTGGGCAAGGCTCAGAGGAGATAGCTCAGGCTGACTCACCCACACTGTCTGGGAGTTCAGCTGTGGCCACCAGCGGGGGAGCCCCATTGCTCTCCGGTTAGCCTCTTTGAGACTGGGTTTCCTCACAGCATGGTGGTTGGGCTCCTAAAGGCAGCAAGTGGAAACTGTTCAAATCTTAAGACTTGGCCCTAAAAACTTACCCAGCATCATTTTTGCCATAGTCTACTGATGCAAACTGGAACTGGACTCTCTGGGGTTAGAAAGAGTGTTGAAGAATTGGCTGTTCTTTTGTGAGGCAAGTGGAACCCAAACTTCTATTGTTGCTGAGATCATGATGAGTGGGAAAGAGATGTTCAAAACTGATGTCTTGGGAAAGCATGGTATGAAATGTGAGATTTAGGGCTGGAGAGGTGGCTCAGTGGTTAAGGTGCTTGCCTGAAAAGCCTAATGAGCTGGGTTTGATTCCTCAGTATGCATGTAAAGCCAGATGCACAAAGTGTCACATGCATCTGGAGTTCATTGGCAGTGGCTAGAGGCCCTGGAGCACCCATTCTCATATTCTCTCTCTCTCTCTCTCTCTCTTTCTCTCTCTCTCTCTCTCTCTCTCTCTCTCCTCTCTCTCTCTCCTTGGATATAAATAAAATATTTTAATGTGAGCTTTGTAGCTGCACCCAAGCCTGCTTTGTGTCTCTGCCTGTCTCTCTTCAGATGCTCAGAGGTGCCCCTACTGCACGGTGATGGCAGAGTCCAGCTAGTCCTCTACCAATCATCTCTGGAAATGGAAAGTCTGGGGAGGAACGTCATCATTTCATGATATTCCCTTCTGTTATCAACCGGACCCCCCACTTTGCATATTGTGTCTCCTGTCCTCATCTCCTGGGGTGATGCTGAAATTTTCCAAACTCAACTGTGCAGTTCATGGGTGCAGACAAGAGGGTGGGTTCAGATTTTCAGGAGCTGGGCTTTCTGATAACCCTGGGTCTGCCTTCCTCAGGCCTTAGGAAAAACCTCCAGAGGAATGAATCCTGAACATGCAGGAAGGACTTTTTATTTTTATTTGCTCTTGTCATGGGCATTAGGCATGAAATGGTACCCAAGGGTAGAAAGAAAAAAAAACTTAAAGGAAAAACACTAAAACCTCACTGCACATACACTTCCCTGTGCCAAGTGAGTGCACTCAGTATTGTTCTTTGCACAATGAAAAAAATTCTTCTATTTTCCTTCCATTACCAAAAGCTTAATCATTTCCAAGAATCAAAGCTTTTCAGCACTTTCAGCCCGTGTAAATTAGTAACATTATCAAGCTGTCCTCGGCAGTCCATGCTTTCATCTTATACCCCATGCCTAGAAGCCACACGAGGTAGATAGATAGATAGATAGGTAGATAGATAGATAGATAGATAGATAGATAGATAGATAGATAGATAGATAGATAGATTCTGAGTGCAACTAGTTACAAATGCAGAGTATGATTTGAAGATATTTTTCAATTTTACTTAAATGTGCTCAGACCTGAATAAGCTTCAAAAATAGGAGAAATGCTTGCTAACTTTTAACCACTTTACTGAGCTAAAAGCTACCTTTCCTAGTCATCAAATTGAAAAGCCCCGTGTACTTCCTTTACCTGCCGCAGGATAACTACACCAGCAATCTGTAACGCTCTGAACAATCTGTAACGTTCTGCGTTAGTATAGCAGAGAGGCAAAAGCCCTGGGGTTGAAGTTAAGTTTCTGCCTTAACTTGTAGGGCAGCCAGAGGCCTTTAGGAAATAGTATATTGAGAAATATGATAAGGAAGCTGATTTTAAATCAGATTAAATGGAGTTTGAATCCCAGTTCTTTTACTTACTGACTTGACAACTTACTGAAGATGTCTGGCTTTCTTTTCTCATCTGTAAGATGAGGGCAAAAGCACTTAATTCAATTCCTTAAACCAATGCAGTAAAATCACGTATGAAAAGGCCTAGCACAGCTTCGGGTTCAAGATGGCTGACTAGCAGACACACCACGTCCCTCGGGAAACAAGGGTCAGGGTTTTCAGCAGGGAACCAGGTCATGGACATAAGCTGCAGTCACGCTCTGAGCTGCAGATACCTCCCAGCACACGATTCTCACCAGTGGAAGCCTCCATGGAGGACCAGTGCCAGCGCTCGCCAGAGGCAATTGTGTTTGTATTTTTCAGGATGCAGCGAGAGAGCTGGGGCCCATCTAACCCTACCAACTGACCGTAGGCCGATAGCTGAGATTCTGGCAAGAGAGGAGCCACCACAGTCATATTGTGGAGGATCCAAATGGAACCCCGCAGAGAATGACGGGATGAACAAGGGACCCACAGCCACACCCATTCAATCAACACAGGATAAGCCAGTGAGACAGAAACCAACGATTTTGACACAAAGACCCCTAAGCTCACAACCTTAAAGCAGCCTTAATACTCATCCACCACGACTCAGGGAACTATGCGGAAGAGGGGGCGGAAAGATTGTGAGAGCCGTGGTGGGGGAGACTATCCAGAGGTACGGACAGGAGAACCTGGCTGAATACTAGGCTATCCATGGTCCCCTGTCACAAGGACTGATCCAGACGACC
>PVHP010039750.1:0-16224 GCA_004024765.1 Zapus hudsonius | reverse complement strand
CTTCCCTTACCCCTCATTCCTAACATCTCACTTCTTTCTATAAGTCTGCATAAAGAAAACATTTATCCTGATTAAGGTCCGCATATGAGGGAGAGTATGCGGCGTTCAAATCTCTGTTCTTTTGAGTGTTCGCTTAGTAAGATCTGCTCAAAGTCAGACCATTTTTTTCTAAATTTCGATGTGTCATTTTTCCTTCTTTATTTAATTATTAAAAATGTCCCATGTGTTTTATTTTCTTAAATTCTCTCTTAAAACCATACCTTTCTCTATTGAAACTCAGAGCTTGCTTAGGTTCACTCATTTCTTATTGATACTATTGTCATATTATCCCTGCATCTTACACAGAATGTTTTAAAACCCAACTCAGTCTAGTTTTTCATTTTTCTGTGACTCATATCCCTCAGGGAAAGAAGTCTGACATATAACTTCTATTGTAATCTTGATCCTGCCAACGTTATTTCTTGATCTTTTCTAACTTTACAACACTCTCTGTCTATAACAAACTCCTGACATTTCCTATTGTATGTGGTTATTAATTTGCTAAGGATGATCCTAATGAAATTTTAGTTCAATTTTTAGTTAAAAAACTTACCTCTTGATTTCTCCCAAGCAAACTTCTGAGCTCCACCTTGTCAGTCCCAATTGTAGCTTCTGCATAAGCTGTTGTGTGTGGTACCTATGACTTTTAAATCCTTGAATCTGTGTCTTCTCTCATAGCACAATGGAATGAGTCTTTCTTATTATGTACTCTCAGTGCTAAGCAAAGCTCCTGAAATATAGAAGGCATTCAATAACTAATGCAATAAAACATCAGCCTTTAGAGAGCCCCCAAGTCTCAATGTTCACCTCATATATGTTTCATTTATTTCTTAAAAATTATTTATTTATTTGAAAGCAGAGAGAGACAGAGAGAAGAGAGACAGAGAACGGGCACAGCAGGTTCTCCAGCTACTGCAAATGAACTTCAGATTCATGCACCACTTTGTGCATCTGGCTTTACGTGAGTACTGGGGAATCAAACTCAGGTCATTAGGCTTAGCAAGCAAGTACTTTAAGTGCTTAGCTATCTCTCCAGCCTCTCACATATGTTTTAAACAATGACTACTTGTGTTTTTTTGTCCATTTTAATATTATTAAAGGCAATTTATGCCCTCAAGATACATATGGCACTAAATAAATAATAGGCAGAGAAATGGTCAAAAGACAAGCCGTGGTTGGTACACATTCAGATATAGCCTTCCATTGGGAGAAGAGTGAGATGCAGAGAAAAATATAATAAAACAGTGAGTGCACATTTGAGATAATGTCAACCTGACCCACTTCCCTTCTACTAAGGCCTTCATCCTTATTCGTGTTGTCTCTTTAATGTCTTCTAACCTTTGCTATATTTGTGCAAAGGAGCTAAGTCCATGGAGAATGCACAAAACTTTTTACCAAATAGTTTCAATGTTCTTCTCACCAAATTATAAGTGACTAAGGACAACCCCTAGAATTTAACCTACCTTGTCCCTCAAGGACGGTGACTTTCAACTATGATTGAAATCAGTAGAACCTCTGCAGGTTATGTCAACAGCTCTTGGTCTACAACAGGAGGTTCTGGAAGCATATAAGTGGCAAATATTGACCTTAAGATTATCATGATGAGATAAGGTCTACATTGATGCTGTCATGGTTTTTAAAAGAAGGGTCTATGCTTTGAGTGCTGAAAGCCATGCCTGGCAGCATTTAGTGTGATATAAACCCTTTGAGCATCATCAAGAAGTGTAGATTCGAAGTTTTTTAAGCCAGTCATGTAAATGTGATATACAAACCCTTGTTTTTATTATTTTATAAATATCTTAAGTTAGATTTCTGGCCAACACCAACCTAAAGAATGTAAATTGCTGAGGGGGTGATGTCTCTGGATAGTCTCCCCCACCATGACTCTTACATTCTTTCTGTCCCCTCTTCTGCTATGTTCTCTGAGTCGTAGTGGGTGAGTTTTAAATATTCTTTATTGTTGAGATCTTAAGTATCTCTGGACCTTTGCCCTGGGTTGTGTTGGGTATCTGTCTCCATTGAACTTTCATGGGTTATCAGACTTGCTGTGGTGCCTGGTCTCCTGTTTGTCTCCTCACTTTTTCATAGGTTTCATTTGGGCCATGTGTGAAGGCCAGGGGTGTTTGTCTCCTGCCAGGATATCAGCCTTTTTGGTAGACTTGGGTTGTTCTCAGCTCTCTCACTGCCTTCTGAAAAATACAAACAGAATCTCCACCAGAGAGTGAGATCAATACAGGTTCAATGAGACAAGCATTGCTATTTTGGCTAGATTCTAATGGGTGTAGCCTCTCTGTAGCTCTCTGGTAGTGGGAATTTCCCCTTGGAGCCCAGGTTCTTGGTCCTCATTGGATTTTGCCATGGATCCCAGTTCCAGTTTAGGGTTCCTTGTCACTAAGCGGATCTCTTAGCCAATCATTAAGCCATTGATTACCCTCCTTGGTTTAGTGCCACCGTTGCACAGATGAGCACATGCACATTTCTTGACTTGCTGGTCTCTTCCAGTGGTTAGGGAACAGAGAGGAGGGAAATGGGGATACCTTCACAAGATTTGTTCATTTAATGTACCTACTTATTCATAGTAAAAATATTAATTTTAAAAAGAATGTAAATTGCTTTCCAAGGTATTTTCCATGTCCTGCATGGGGGAATGGAGTTCAGGGGATTTATAAATCAGAAACTCAATGTGACAGTCTGAGCAGAATGTGTTCTCTCTGCAGCCATCAGTGTCAAGATGTGTTTCCCAGGCTGACCTCCCTGTTGTATCCTCTTAAGACACCAGCATGCAGAGTCTCTGGTGGACCTCCAAGCAATGCTGCAGTCGGCATCATTCACCTGCCTACCTCCAGTGTTGTGTTGTTGAAGCTAGGTGGCATCTCTAGTTCTAGTCTCTGGATGGTGTGGCCTGTGACCCCAACCACTAAGTGGGCAGTTCCATTTATATATTGTTGGTCATATTTATTTGTTGAATTGCTCATCTTCTTTTAATCCAAACTTAGATCAGAGGGAAAAGTTCTAGTTCCTGTTAGTTTCTCTTTTATCAAATGTGGGAAACAAAAAACCAGTGGGCTTCAGATCTTTACACATCCTCACACATTTATGATATCAAAAAGAATTATTAGATAAAAGGGTTTTAAGGACTTTCTCATTCTTCAGCAAGCATATGTAAAGTAAAAATTGTATACAACCAGCCCACTGCAGCTAGACCAAAATTCAGGTATAGTGCTGGCCTCTCAGTGACATACTAGAGAATGAACAGATTGCAGCTTGCTAGCGAGAGTAGAAAATTTACAAAGTTTGTGGCACCAGTGTCCTAATCTCAATATAAAAAAAATCTTTCCAGGGCTGGTGACATGACTCGTCAGTTAAAGGTGCTTGCTTGCAAAGCTTGAAAGCCTGTGTTCAAGTCCCTAATACCCATATAAAGCCAGAAGCACAGAGTGGTGCATGCATCTGGAGTGTGTTTGCAGTGGCAAGAGGCCCTGGGGCACCCATTCTCTATCTCCTTTCATTCTCTCTCTAATTAATTAATATATTTCAAAAATCTGTCCAAAAGATTTTAGAAGATCTAAATACTTTTAATGCAAGCTACCTATGGGAGCCATTTTTTTGAGATTTTGGGATGGATAGGTGAATGGATTAAGCAGGTGATTTAAAGAGGAAAAAGTTTTCATGACTTTTAAGGTTGTCCACAAGACCACATTATTCTGAAAGAGAGAGAGAGAGAGAGTCAGCTTCTACCTAGTCTTAAAACTTTACTGTAGCTCTTCTCAATGGTCCCTTGACTAGAAGACGGCCTACTCACACACATATGTTTTCCAATCAGCCACCACCATAAAATGAGCGGGGATGCTAGTTACAATCATGCTTCAAGAAGAGCTGCCCTTCTCAATTCTCTCCACACCCTGAGCTCCTTCAATGACTACCCTCTAACCTCCTCCTCCAGGAAAGACCAGAGCCTCAGGGGCCAACTAGACAGAATGGGGAGCAAGCTAGAACTGCTTTGGGAACTGCTTGCTACCACCTGGAGGCAACCATCCCCACAGAAAGTGTTACTCCCAAGCCAAAGAAAGAGGACATTCAGCTGTGGCCTTTTGTTCACATTTTCACACAAACTCCATGCTGGAACTTTGCTCCTCTGCACAGAGGACTGGGATTTCTAGCCCTATTCAATCAGTACTTATGGAAGTTGCAGGCAAACAAACCTCTCATGTATGTTGCAATATCATTTTTTCTCATTAGTTGAGCAGAATATTAAATTGTGCTATATTAGGAAGTGTTATAATAGGGAAGTTACTAGTTATTTGAAGATCTTCCTTCCCGATATTATTGTTGATACATGGACCCTATCAGAGGGGAAAGTCAAGCAGAAAATTCACTGAATAAGAGAAGGGTAAAGTTACCAAGATTAAATTGGAAAGTAAACGGATACAAGCTAGGGAACTAGAATAGGAAGAACTTTGAAAAATGTTTCATTATTAGGACCACAAAAGAAGAGTAAGTCATCAAGTATTGAAGGCTAAATAAAAGAAAAGCTCCAATAAATTCTTAATGACCTCAGTCCTACTAAAGGTTGCTTCAGGAAGCAAGATCCTTCCCTTTTACTGAGAAAATTATGACCATCTGAAATAAGTAGTAGTTACAGCACGAAAGAACAACATGAATTTTGATTTCTCCCTCTGGAGGGGACGTCTGAGTAGGATCTGTAAAAAGAATTTTGTGTTAAAGAATAAATTAGTAAAGAAAAGAATTTGAGTTCCAGGGGCTAAAGGTGCTTGCTTGCAAAGCCTGACAGCCTGGGACCAATTCCCCAACACCCATGTAAAGACAGATACATAAGTGCTGCATACATCTGGGGTTCGTTTGCAATGGCAAGAAGACGTGCTTTGCCCATATTCTCCCTCTCCCTCCTCTCTCTATGCACACACTTGAAAATAGATAAATAAAAATATTTTGGAATTATTTTTATTTATTTTTTATTTGCAAGCAGAGTGAGACAGAGACAGAGAAGGAAAAAAGAAAGAAGAAAGAAAGAAAGAAAGAAAGAAAGAAAGAAAGAAAGAAAGAAAAGAAAAGAAAAGAAAAGAAAAGAAAAGAAAAGAAAAGAAAAGAAAAGAAAAGAAAAGAAAAGAAAAGAAAAGAAAAGAAAAGAAAAGAAAAGAAAAGAAAAGAAAAGAAAAGAAAAGAAAGCAAGCTAGGGCTTCCAGCTGCTGCAAAGGAACTCCAGATGCATGCTCCACCTTGTGCATCTGGCTTTACATGGACACTGGGGAATTGAACCAGATCATCAAGCTTTGTGGGCAAGTGCCTTAACTGAACAATCTCTCCAGCCTATTAAAAATATTTTTAAAAAAGATTTTGAGTTCCAAATTCAGAGCTCTTGGCTAAGTCAGTATAGATAATAAATCATGTTTTTCATTTTCACAAGTTCTGGCCTCATGTCCTACCCAACACTTTTGTGCTAGGAGGGAACATTTACATGATTGCAGGATAACACAAGACTTGTTTCATTTTACAAAACTCTAGGGAGGTATAGGCAATGGTTTACAGTAAATAAATTGTCAGTGTTTTGTTTTTAAAGATGCTTGTAAGTGTGTTCTGTGATTATTTGGACACATTGGCATAGTTCTGTAATTTCCACTGTCAACAACACTATCAGAGTCTGGTTTCTGAGAACTCCACACTCTGCCTACCTCTCCCCTGTGCATCTCATGTCTGATGCATGGGCTCTGGACTCCTTCAAGCAGATAAGCTGACAGCTTCCTGCCTTAGACCTGTGAAAGATGTCTCTTTCTTGCCTCCCTCTGAAGGCTTTCCTGCTGAGGGGTGAAAAGCACAGTGCTGCCCCTAGTACACACACAAGTGCAACCTAAAAGTGAAGTGAGGGTTGGAACCATGGAGGATGAAAGCTAGTGAACATTCCTTCACCTGAAGACTGTTCAAGACACAGCTATCTACAGGCTACATGAAGACTTCCTCTCAACATGGTTCCATACTAGGCTGTGGCCAACTGCATAACTCATCATGAACCTCCTATTCCTCCTGCCTAGGATTGTATATTTCTTAATGAAACTCAGCCTTTGCTTTTGGAGGAAGCCAGGCTAAGGAAGAACAAGCCTTCTATTAGTCAAGAAAGAAGAAAGGAAGGAAGGAAGACAGAAAGAAAGAAGAAAGAAAGAAAGAAAGAAAGGAAGGAAGGAAGGAAGGAAGGAAGGAAGGAAGGAAGGAAGGAAGGAGGAAGGAAGGAAGGAAAGAAAGAAAAGGTTTTTATACCTTTATATAAAAATGAACCCTTTCCAAGCAGTTTGCAGAGACATTTGATCAAATCAAGAACAACAAAAATCTTCAAAAAAATAATTTTAAAATCCCTGTATAAAGGGTGAATAATTGACAAATGCATATCACACTTAAGGGCAGCTAATGTCACACATCTTCCCTAGAATACAATTGCGAGGCATCTTTTTCTGCAAAGAACCTTGAAGCAGATCTTTTGCATAGCTGAATTATGCAGTGTAGACTAAGTTTCAAGACAAAAATGACAAAGCTCATTTTATTTATAAAAGCAAAACTCTACTGTTAATCCATAAAACTGTAAAATATATTTTTTAAAAATTTAATCTTAGCTGACCAATTTTATTTTCTATTTCACGAATGTTTATAATATAAACACATTTATATTTAAATCAGTAGATAAACATTTAATTCATGAGACATGTATTCAAAACAGTTTTGAGACTATAACATGAATTTCTTGGATTTGATTCCTAATTCTTTCCCTTACTTCTTATGTGAACTTTGAATCTGTCATTTGTAAAATGGAAATAACAACAATAGTTTCTTTTAAAGAGTGTACAAATATTATAGGTAAGAGGCTAGGCAAAGCTACTGACACCTTACTAGTAACACAAAAATGATGCTGCTACTTTAATTAAAATGATGTTAATCCAAGAACACTATATTCTCTATTTGCATGACACTCCCGACTTTACTATGTATAAGGAAGGTGAGGCAGCGCATCCTTGAGCCTTTCAGCTTTGGATCAGAATGTTTTCTGAGATCTAGCCCAGGTCACTTATTCTGCAAAGGAGAGACTAAGGGTCAGAGATGTGTATTCATTAACTGAGATCACAGCTTAGAGATCACAAAGTCAGGGATCAATTGGAGATCTACCATGCTGTGGCCCAGCTCTCTCCACCAGCTCACACTTCACTCCGTTACTCTAGAGATATGCCAAGGCATTGGGCTCCTAGATGAGACTCTTTGCTATGCTGTATTCAAGGATTTTTCTGATGGTACTTCTCTTTTTCTGATGTCTTAAAATTATAAGTCATGAGAAAAATAACATTAATGCCTCCTTCCAATAATATGTGTGATTGATCGTCCTAAAGCATTCCAGTGAGAATCCAGCTATACAATCAGCCCCAGGGAGCTGCAATTCAAGGTGCTGTTCTGTCTATGGAATCAAAGAATCAGAGTACATCTTCTTCCAAGAGAATTATACTAAAGTGGGACAAGGTATGTTTACAACCTCCAGCACTCCTAACTCCGTATCTGCTTTATTTTCCTCAAGAGGCGTTCCAAACAGTTAGCAGGTCATCTTGCTTATGACGCTCTGCTCTACTGCAGAGAAAGCTTCATGCGGGCAAGGCTGCCTGCCTGTTTTGGTCACTGATTGCCCCTAATGTGACATGAATGGATACAATTTTTGAGTCATTTTAACGCTTTGGCTGCTTAATTTGGCTTCTATGGATATGCAGTTACTCACTTTCTAAATTAAATTTTCAGTAAGCAACCTTGGCACCTGTTCATACAGAATTGGTTCCTGAACACATAACCAGCTTTCAATGAATCGATCATGCTTGTACCGCTTAAAAATAACACATGAACTAATGCCTGCCAATTCTAATACCAGCCAGAACATTGTTTTCCTCAAGAAAACCCTATCTTAAATTCCCAGACACACTTTTCTATACTAATGACTTCCCTTATACAATGTAGTGTCCTTTGTTTTACTTACAACTAAAATTAAGTGATTATGTAGGTCAATTATTTGTTCAATGACTGAGTAGCTTCCTTACTTATGAAACTGTAATTCTTGTGGGCATAGAAATTATCTTGTCCAACAGTGAATTTCCAGGATTTAACAGAACCTGGCATAAAATTAGTAGCACGTGAAACCAAAATAGAAAAACAAGTATAAATATAAGGACTCCCCTTTAAAAGTATCCTGCAGAAAATTTAATAATACATGATATATGCTATAAATTTGATTCTTGAACTTGCTTAAGCAAACTTCAGAGAGTTGAATAATTACTCTTAAATGAAGCCAGTTCCTAGCTATTTCATTAAAAGCTGATGATATACAGTTACTTCTGGGAAGACATTTTGAGTTATATCTTCTATATTCCCCAAATCTGAATATTGTAATCTAATAGAGAAAACTTTGATCTCCAAGTCATTTTTCCTTTGACCCCTAGTGAATTTAAATGTCCAGGATTCTGGTTTTCTTCCAAAATCTATATCTGGTTTTAAGATAAATTTTCCCAAATAAGCCATAAAGAAGATTCTGATGACTGAAGAATATTTTCATTTTAGATGAATAAACCAGAGGTTCTTTGTAGGCTTTTAAAATTCATAGCCTATTCACCTACACATGCTTCCTTTTCCAAGTTTCCATCACTGTTATCACTATTATTTCAGAGTGAAATAAAACCCTTCTTCCTCATGAGCATTTTTCCTGAATTCTAAGGGAAAAATGGAAACAAAATAAACCAAGCCTTTTTTACATTAATCCCTGTCCCCCCCTCCACACACACACACACACACACACACACACACACACACAAAAAAAAAAAAAAAAAAAAAAAAAAAAAACTCCCTGCCAAAATGATATGGTATTCATCTGGAAAACATCGTTACAGCTTAAAAGTTCATAGAGGATTAAACATTGTAGAAGTGAGTAAATACTTGTATCTAGACCGTCTGAAAGGAGAAAATGGCCCCATTCGGTCTGGAAAAGCAGCAAACTTATCAGAGAGTTTCAGAAACGCAGACACAAAGGAGGCAATGCACTCGCTGAGTGAAATGGAACATTTTAATTGCAATTTAATTTAATAATTATATGTTTACCTTGTGCCATAGTCTAAGTTTGCAAGACTTTAAAGTTCTCTTAAGACTTAAGACTTTTTCTGGGATAGTGGTAGTTTTAATGAGCCCACAGTTTGAAATTGAACAGATCAATTTTAATCCTTGACCATCAGTGAAAGGGGAAGTAAATAAGACTCTTGTTCATGGACTGGAAAAGAAGAGAAGAGGATCATGAAAGTGTCATCTTGTAATGCAGAATGTGTGTGATGAAGTCTGCTTCTAGCAAAATCATGAGTGTTTAAAAAAATAGAGTTCTGTGACAAGTTTGTCTATACCTAACGATGGCCTGAGAGTGCAGAACACACTGCTATATGGCACAGACAAGCAAGTCAAGAACTGCCCATCTGTGCAATAGTGGCGCCCAACCTAGGTGGGTAATCAACATCTGTTAATTGGCTATGAGATCCGCTCAGAGACAGGGAACCCCTGACTTAAGGGAACCCAGGGCAACCTTGAATGGGGACCAAGAACCCCATCTATGTGGGAAAGTCCTTAGGTCCTCAGAAAGGCTACACCCTCCAAATGCTCACCAACCTAGCAATATCTGTCTCAATTGACCAATAATCTCAGTCTCCTCTGGAGACTCTGTATTTTTTCAGAAAGCGACGTGAACCAGGACAACAGAACTCCACCAAAGGAACCTGATTTGACAGGGGACACCCAAGCAGGAGACTATCCATGTAGAGCCCTAACAAAACCTCTAAGGAAGTGGGATGATGAGCAAAAGAGCTATTCGCACAGGAAGGCAGATAACCTAAGGAAGGTCAATGGAGAGAGGCACCAAGGGTGCCCAAAATTCTCCAAAACACAAATTTAGAGACTCTTACAAACCTAACAACTATGAAAAATTTAAATTCACCCACTATGACTCAGGGAAATTTGTGGAAGAGGGGGTGGAAAGAATGTAGGAGTCATGAGGGGAGAATAGCTAATGCATAAAAGGGAATGTCATCATGGATTCAATGGCTTTATCTAATAACCCATGATACTGAGCATATTGTTGTGTTAATATATATAATTTTAAGCCAATAAAAACGTTAACAAAAATAGAGTGCATCCCAACTCTGAAAGTAGAGAACTTGGAGTGTGAGATGAAAACTTGATGTAGAGCAATGTTGCTCCTGCTGCACACTGAAACCACACCAGGGTGCCCAGAAGTATGAAAAGGCCTGAGACACACCCCCCAGACATTTCTAATATAATCTATTCACACATGACCTGGCCATCTGGATTGTCAAAGCTCCCCAGGTGAGTCCAAAGTGCAACTAGGATTGAAACCCACTAGATTAAAGGGATTATCAGATTGAGTAGTTCTGAACCCAGAGGACTCATTATAAGCAAAACTTAGAGAAAGCAATAAAAATGTGCTGATCAGACTGAATCTGGTTCTGTCATTACCTGACTGTGAAGATGGAAATGTTTGATGCATTTTAAAGATTGTATGTTACTCAGCTTTGCTGTGCTGCTTAAAGAGGAAAAGACTTATTTCACCTTCCAATTTCATGATTTTCAATCCATGGCCACTTGTCTTTATTTTTTTCTGAGCCTGTGATGATGATGCCTGTCATGACAGAGAGGATGTGTGAAACAGAGATATTCAGTTCATGGCACCTAAAAAGCAAAGGTTGAAAAGGAACTGGGGGCAAGATATATCCTTTAATGGCATGTCCCCAGTTACCTAGTTTCTCCAACTAGCCTCTACCTCCTAAACCAACTGCTACATTCCAATAGTTCATTCAGATATGAATCCATCATTGGATTAATGATGGCGAGAGCCTTCGCGATCCAGTCACATCTGAGTATTTCTGGGTTGGGACTGAGCCTCAAGTACATTATCCATGCCCCCCAAAGGCTCATGTCCATCTAATAATGAAAATGCATTCAGTACATCTGCAAGACTCCCCAGAGTCTCAAAAGTTTCAGTATTGCTCAAAAGTCTTCATTCCCTATAATCTGGCCAATTTAACAATACTTGTCTTGTTTAACCTATGCCGATTTCACCCTCCATTGGAGAATCTATTTTTATTTTTCAGAAGATAGCAAAAACTGGGGTCACACAATTCCACCAAAACCAGAAATGATAGCTGACTCCCTGGAAGGAGATGAGCCACCCTTAACACATCAGCTAGGGCCCAGGTGAAACCACAGAGGAAGTGGAAAGATGAACAAGAGTGCCTCTTCCACATCAAGCTCTAAAATCTGTGCCAGGGTGATGGAGAGAGACACCGAGTATACTCAAAATGTTCCAATGCAGAAATCCAAAGGCTGCTAAGAGCTCAACACTAACGTAACTTAAAACTCACCCACCATGGCTCAGGGAACTTTGTTGAAGAGAGGGCAGAAAGAATCTAAGAACTATGGTGGGGGAATATCCTGAGGAATCCTCCCCCCCAATAACTGCTACTCACACAACTTATAGCTCTCCATCCCATGGAGCATTCCAACAACCCCACCGAGGAGGCCCCTCAGTGGAATAAGGGCAAGGAGGAGGAAAATGATAGTACCAATACATGAATTGTACATACAAAGTTTCTACATATTAAAAATAAATAAATTATTTAAATGTCAAAATCTCTTCTGAGACTCAAACTATCTGTGATCACCTACAAAAATAAAAGGAAAGTTACATGTTTCCAAAATCCAAACTCACAAGATAGGAATACAGCTTAGTGGTGGAGCATTTGACTGAAAAATACGTTGGCACAGAGTACACTCCTATTTCAAGAAGGGTAGTAGGAGAATGCAATGAAGGATGGAACCAAAGTAAAATCAAAGCCCAGGAGGGAACCTTTAAATCTTGTAGATCGACGCCCAATATCTAGGCCCATGGTGGCATGATGTGAGTTTCCAAGGACTTGGGCAGCCTCTCCCCTGTAGTCTTGCTCCTGTCAGCCCATGTGAAGACTCTCTTGAGCTGGTTATAGTTATCGCCAATAGATATTCCAAGTTTCTGGAATCTCTAACTTCCTGGGGTCTCCAGAGAGCTCTGGCTTCACTCTCACAGCATCACTTACCACCACCCCCTCTTAGGAGGTACCCAGAGGGATCACAACTCTGCCATACACTGCCTGGCATCAGTCCTTCCTATGAAATCTGAGTGGAAGCCTCTATGCCCTGTTTCTCTTGCATTGTGCATGCCCACAAAATCAGAGTCACATAGACAACACCAAGTTTGGTTGCCAACTGAAGCAGTAGCTAGGCCATCTGGGACCATGGCTGGAGACACAGGAGCACAAGAATGTGTGTGATGTGCAGACTCTCAGTGCATGGATAGCTAAGCATAGTGAAATGACACTTGGGGAAATACCTAAGTGCAAGCATAGCAACCCAGCATTCTGTTTGCAAAGCAGTTTTTCCAATGAGTTTATACCTTTAGACCCTTGAGGCAGCATTGAGTGGCAGCATTCAGCCAGTTCCTGACATGCTAGCAGGGCATCTTCCCTATTGCCCCAGTGCAAGTATATGGCTTCATTTTAGTGGCACTTGGTCTTTTTAATAACCATACTCTGCTTGGCCACAACATCAAACTTGCTTCCTTTCTGGCTAAACAGCAAGATTTGCAAATCTTTCCCCTCTCCTTTTTGCTCTGGGATTCTTGTTGTAAATCTGACTAAAAACAGCCATGAATATCTGTATCATCAACTGGATAGTGTGCTGCCTGGAAATTTCCTCCAATATATAAACCAGGACATTATCAGTAAACTCTAGCTCATGCAAACACTCAGAACAATGTAGACAAGTTCTCTATTGACATATAATCATGAATGGCTGGCCTCTAGTCTAATTCTCAGTGAATTTTCAAAGAGCCCAGGCTTTCTAGTTTTCTGAGTTCTCATCACAAATTGCCTATAAAGCTCTGCAAATAGCATTCTAGGTTTTCTTCCTAGCTTTCTTCTCCACATTTTTTTTCCAAACTCCACTCACAAACCAATTCCAAAGACGTCTGAACCCTTTCTCAGGTATAGACAACATTCATGTTGACTGCTTTGATTTAAAGCAACTACCTCAAGGCTTCTACGATGGAAGGCAATGAGTCATGTTCAGCTGTGTCAAGTTCCGACTTTGCCTTAGATATCTCTCTGAGAGCAGAGGGAAAGGTGACAGCCATCTTGTTTTTAGCAAACATACTCTCCATGTCCATGACAAATAGTAAATCCAGGTCTTCCCATTTATTTCTAGTTTTCTAGAGTGGTAAGCAATGTTTTTCCTTTGAAAATCCCAAGTTGTCTAGCTTTTGGAAGACAGGCGATTATGATTGTGATTATATCACAGTTGAGGAGGGAGATCTACATGGGTGAGTGAAGGCAAGGAACTAACCAAGATGTGCTAGATTAAGAAGCTAGAAGACTAGCAGGAGCAGGGAAAGGGTAAGCACTCATGATTGCCTCCCTCAAAATAACCATTAAAGTCAAATTTTTATTATGTCAAAGTCCTTCTCTAACCAACACAGTGTTAATGTTACACTGTTGTAACATTAATCCTCAATAATCTGCTTATATTTAACAGTATCAATGGCTACCTATCCAGCGGCCAATATGTGATCTCAGACAGATTGTGAACATCATCCGTTCATAGGCAGTCTCTGTGGAAACCAGGCAGGGATTCAAAGATAGTGATTAAAGGAGAATATTTTCATTGCCAACAAATTGTCCATCACCAAGAAACCAAGCCCAGAAAGGGCTAATGAAATTTTACAAGAGAAAAGTATAAAAAAGAAAGATGAAAAATAGGAGGAAAACATTAACAAAGGTAGAATGCTTGACACATGAAAAATTAAATATTATTAAAAGCAAAAGAAGGGGATAAGGAGATGGGTGGGTGGGTAAAGGCCCTGGCTTGCAAGCTTGTGTACCAGAGTTCAATCTTTCTCAGCAGCCATGTAAAGGCAGATGCAAAGTGGCACATTTGTCTTAATCCCAACTTGCCTATTGTAATGGAGCCAGGAGAATATGGAAGCTCATACATCAGAGACAAGGGAGACCTTGATTCAAAATAATTGAAGAAGCCAGATATGGTGGCTCACTTCTATAACTCAGCACACAGCACTCAAAAGTCTGAGTTAGGTGGATCACCATGAGCTCAAGGATAGCCTTGTCTACATAGTGAATTCAGCACAGCCTAGGACACATAGCAAGACAACGATTTTAAAAAATACCCAAAAAAGTGGAAGGAGAGGAAAAACACCCCAACACTCAGAAGTTATCTCCTTACCTGTATATGCATAGTAGCATAGCACCCATACACATCATACAAATACACATATACATTCATAGACACATACATACATACATACATACATGCATACATAGACACATGCAATTTAAAAAGCTAAAGATTTCATAGACCTTGTGTAAACACATGTCTCAACATGACAACTACTCAGATGTTTTGTTAGTCAGATTATGTATGTGATCAGATTGACAGTAAACCTGAGAACATATAGTTATTTCCTCAAATAGAAATACTTGGATCTTGGTGACCCCAATATATTTGGATATATTTTGAAGGAATGAGGCAGGATGAGGGAGGTCATAATTGATTTCATTAGACTTTAACTATACATCATGTACTCAAACATGAACAGTATGTGACTAATGTTGCCACATTTTTAAAATCTATTGTCGCATAGTAATATGGAACAAACAAAAAAATCTTTAGTGGCAATTAACAATGCATGCTTTTTTCACATGTCTGGAGTGACTACTTAGAGGATTAGCTGCCAAGACTTATCTTGTATTTGTTAGCTGTCACATTGAGAACAGTTCAGCGCGGCTCCATATAGCTTTAGAAACCAGTTGGATTTGTTCTCGTAAATCAGGAGAAGAGCAAAATCAATGAAGCCCTAGTATACATGCATCTATGATTTCTGATTGTATCAGATCTTCTAACTTCCCACTGGCTGAAACAAGTCAGAGCAGCATCAAAATAGGTATATATTACAAAGTTACACAGCAAAGAATCTATATACTGGGAGGAAGTAAAGAATTGAGGCAGTTTTATAATCTATATAATACCAAATTACCTATTTTATTTAGGCACCATCCTAGACATGAAAAAAGATTAAAAGTTTATAAAATGCTTTGCCACATCTTAAGGCAAATGGTGAAGCAGTGGATATTTGCCTTGGTGGTATAAATAAAGGTCTCGGACCTCAAAGATTACATGTTGTCATAGTAGCATGGTCTATTACATAATTGAAATTCTGGAATACTACTATTACATAGAATGTGTTACAATCTAGTAGTTATTGAATGATGCACCTTATAAAGAGTACCGTATTTAAAAGTAACTCCCAGACACAGACTGCCTTCCTAGAAGAGTTTTTGAGCTTCTACTTTTATAGCAAACTTACTAAGAACCCTATGAAGTGAATCTTATGGCTATTGCCCACTAGCCATGGGCTTGGAACACATACTTCTCTCCAAATCCCCATTTCTCTGTGTATAAACATGCAAATTGCAATACTCATTTAACACAATCCCTGTCTCGTGCTTAGTCAATTTCCGCTTTATTTATCTTTGCAAACCCCACTCCCTGCACCAAGCACCATAGCTAAGAACATATAGGTACTCAGCTAGTCAGTGTTATGAAAATGGGATATATTGCTAGAGTCCAGAATATTTCCTTTAACAACCTGTCTATCAAGAAAGTCTGCCTTAAAGATATCACTTCTTAACAGAGAATCCATTTTTCTCATTTGATACATAGCAGTTGATTATTCAGTCATATGAAAGGCTACCTTTGTCTAAGATTCTCTCTCTCCCTCTTCTGCTTGCTTCTTTATGCTTTTGCTTTAAGCTAAGGCCCTGTGGTCCCTTGGTGGCCTTTGACATTGGACCTCATGTGTAGCATTTTCTGTATACCATAAGTGGTTCTGAAACAACTGTGAGTGGATGAGCTCCACTCCCACACAATAGCAAATCTCACCAAGATATTTTCTGACTTCTTATGCATATTTTATGTCTGTGTATGAAAAGACATTCATGAGAGTGCTTCACTGACTTGTACTTTTGTAAAGTAAAAGCACAAGTGGAAAATTTT
>PVHP010039749.1:0-16198 GCA_004024765.1 Zapus hudsonius | reverse complement strand
TCCATCAATTATGAAGGATAACTTTGCTGGGTAGAGTACTCTAGGTGGGAATCCGTTCATCTTTAGGCCTTGTATCGCTTTGCTCCAAGCTCTCCTGCCTTTTAAAGTTTCTATGGAGAAGTCTGACGTGGTTCTGATGGGTTTTCCTTTATACGTGAGTTTCCTTTCTCTCGTTGTTCTAAGGACTCTCTCTTTTTCCCCAATGTTTGGTATTGTGACTAAGATATGTCTTGGGGTGTTCCTCCTTTGGTCCAATTTCTTTGGGGTCCTCCGTATCTCTCTTAGCTGTACAGGATTATCTCTTGGCAAGTATGGGAAGTTTTCTTGAATGATTCTGTTGAAAATATTTTTTATGCCCCTCATTTGGTTTTCTTCTCCTTCTGGGATCCCCATGATCCTGAGATTAGGTCTTTTTATGGTATCCCACATTTCCCTTGAGTCTTGTTCACTTGTTCTTTTGAATTTTGCCAAGGTTCTGATTTCTCTCGAATTCTCCTCTGTTCTGTCTTCCATATCTGAGGTTCTGTTTTCCCAATGATTAATCCTGTTGGTAAGAGATTTTAGGGATGTTCTTATTATTTCAATATGGTTTTTGTTTTCTGCAACTTCTTTTTGGGTTGCTTCTATCATCCTGCTAAGATGTGATTTCATTTTCATGTTTGATTTCATTATTTCTTCCTGAAAGTCGTTCTTATATTTGCAGATGTCTTTGGTTAATTTGGAAAGCTTAATACCGTCAGTTTGTTGGCTTGCCTTTAGTTCTGATATATCTCTCCTGACATCCATTTGATTCTCCTCTATTATATTAAGCCTGGTGGCAAAGCTAATAAGCTGACTTTGTACCCTTTCAATATGTTGGTCCATCTTTTCTTGCATGACTAACATTAATTTCTCCTTAGGATCTGTGCCAGTATGATCAGGGTTTAATGTTGTGCCTTCATGGGCCTGCCTCTGCTCTCTCCCTTTAGTTGTGTTGTTGATGTCATTTGGCATGGTTTCCTCAGCTGGTTTAATATTCTTGTGTTGAGGTCTGCCCATTTTGATTCCACTTGAGGTGGTTGGTGGGATGCCTTTGAGATATATGAGCCCTGGAAAGGTGCAGTGCTGGGAAAGCAGCCGGTCTGTGTGGAAACGGTAGCCGTCTTAGAGCGGGAAAGCAGCCGGTTCCAGGGGCGGGAAAGCAGCCGGGTTGAGGTGAGATAGCAGCCGGACCCGGGCCAAAAAATCAGCCAGTCCCAGATGGGAAAGCAGCTAGGACGTGGGGTCAAAATGCAGCCCGGTCCAGGGCTGAAGAGGAGCCGGTTCCCAGGCGTGAAAACAGCTGGACCGTGGACAGCAAAGCAGCCTGACCCAGGGGGAAAAGGCAGCCAGGTCCCTGGGCTGGGAAGTAGGCGGTTCTGGGCAGGTGGGTTTGGGGGTGGGAAGGTGGTCGGCTCAGCCCCAGGGTGCCGTAAAGCCTGCCAGCTATGGCCCCACGGTGTCTGGTATGTGGGTGTTTCAGGCCCCGTGGTGGCGGGGAACCGGCAGGCTTGGGCCCCTGGTGGCGAGAATGCTGGTAGCTAGGGCCCTGGGGTGCTGGGAATCTGGCAGGCCAGTGCCCCAGGGAGTCGGGCACATGGGCGACTTGACCTCTGGGTGCCGGGATGCTGGCTGGTTAGGGCTGCGTGGTGGAGGGAACGTGGGCCGCTCTGGTCCGGGGTGCCAGGAAGCCGGCAGGCTAGGACCCTGGAGTGGTGGGCACATGGGCGGCTCTGGCCCAAGGAAGCCGCCAGGCTAGGGCCCTTGGGTGGCAGGCACACGGGCGGCTAGGCCCCTGAGTGCCAGGAAGCTGGCTGGCTAGGGCTCCGCTGTGGTGGGAACGCAGGTGGCTTGGACTCTGGGTGCTGGTAAGCCTGCAAGCTAGGACTCTGTGATGGTGGGAATTTAGGTGCCTCGGGCCCATGGGTGCCAGGAAGCCGGCTGGCTAGGGCTCCGTGTGCCGCGAGCCAGCTGGCTAAGGCTCAGCCGGTGGCTAGGCCTCTGGGTGCCGGGAGCTGGCTGTCTAGGGCTCCAAGGTGGTGGGAGCTCAGGCGGCTCATGGTCAGGGGCTGGCTAGGGCTCTGTGGTGGTGGGAATGCTGGCCGATTGGGCTCTGGGGTGCCTGGGGAGGTGGGTGCCAGAGCAGTTCCTGCCGCCTGGGCTGTTGTACTCACTGCCTCCCGTGTGCCCTTATGATTGATGCAGGTTCCAATGAGAATAATCTGTTGCTGGAAAGTGTCCAAAGTCGAGGTCCTGGCTATTGCTTGCGTCCACAGCCTGGATCACAGCTAAAAACCCTAACCTCTGTTCCCCTAGGGACACCAGGTGGCTTCTAGTTCGCCATCATGAACCGGAAGCAAGCCTACCAACTTTTAAAGAAAAATAAAATCACATTCCCATGTGCCCATTCCATAATTTTATTTTTTTGTTTTGTTGTTCTGGAAATTGAACCCAGTGCCTTAAGTATGTTAGAAAAGCATTCTACTAGTGAGCTACATCCTCAAATCAGTATTGTCACATTATATAATTCTTTAGAATTTTGTATTATTTTAAAATAAAATATTACTGATAGAGTTGACACCTACAATGTAACTTTATTTGATCCCATTTTATTCCCACTCTACAAAGAGTGATTATTCTTAGATTTGTATGAATATGCTTATACTTTACATACATTCATATCCATACAAAATAGTATTGGTGGGTATGGTTTTCAACCTTGCATCAATGGGAACATGCTCAAAGCCATCGTGCTTTCCCGTTCCAAGTACACTATCCTTCCCCTTTCTTACAGCAACAAGTTAAACTCTATAAAGGGTCTCTGTTGGTCTTTGTTACATCTCCAGGACAAGAATGATGTCTGCACATTGTTAGTGCTCATGTTTTGAATGAATAAAACAGATTCAGAATTCAAATGTGTGAAAATCTGAGTCTCTGTATAATAACTTAGTTTAAGATATAAGTACTTTCGAACTACTGCTTTGTGACTATACCTTCATATATTGAATTGTTCTGTACAATACAAAAATTAGTACTTTATTCATTCCAAAAAGGTATTTAATTTGGAGCAAACACTCTTTCCTTTTCTAACTGTAATAACTCTTGCATAAAATTAGATTTCCTCCTATATCTAATCCCTCTTATTCCTTGGTTTGTAGGAACACTATGGCTCTCTGAATGGTCTCACTCTCAGCTGGATAGGGGATGGAAACAACATCCTCCACTCCATCATGATGAGTGCTGCGAAATTCGGGATGCATATTCAGGCAGCTACTCCAAAGGTAGGAAAACTTTCTTCCTTAAAAGAACCCCCACTCCAATCACATGCAATTACCTAAAGGAAAGAAAGATTCCAATCAAGGACAAAATAGGTGATGCCACACAATTTAGATTATTTTACCAACCCTACTATTGAATGATCATCTGATAATTCAAGAGCCAAATTTCATATATCTATAATGAGAACTGGTCTTGGCTGCCACCGTTCATTGTGTGTCTGTGGTAAAAGCATGTCTGAATTATCCCTTTGAATTACCTGCTACTGGTCATTATGATGGCTGGAATCTTTTTGTATTACCACCTCACAGGCTGAAGAAAGCCATGGAATTCAGAATACCTAGAATCCTCAATACATGAGAATGCTGTCGTCACTTCTCTAATACAGCAGTCCCATAGAAAAATATCAGTCCTATTGATGGCATCTATACTAGCTCAGGTTTTCAGACTTCATTCATCCCCAGGAAATCTTTGGCTTTTTCAGTCTGAGTCTCACATGACTATGAAAACGATTCCTCCATGCTTTCTACCCTGTTGCTAATCTCACTTTGTGCTCTGACTTTAAGTTGGTACTGAAGACTCAAACCCTAGCTGTCAGGCTTTGCAAGCAAGTGACTTTAACTGTTGAGACATTTCTCCAGCCAAAAAGTGAACACTCTTAATGAAGTGTGCTGTTTATAGTAACTGGCCATTCTGGTTTCCCCCAATGAGGAAAAGTACTTAGCAAAGCAGGGTGATTGGTCACTCTGATGCCATGTCAAGTCCAGTCCCACAGAAAGTAGCATTAGCCTGGTCTCACAGGTGAACTCAGGAGTGTCAGTTATGCCTTAGATTTGTCCCAACCTGGGATGAGGAGAGTCAATGTCAGTCTTTCTACAGGTTGGAGACAGGGAGGAGGGAAATGGGGGTACCATCACAAGACTTGTTAATGTGTTAGGGGTGGTTCATCTCCTATAGCATGGATTTTTTTGAGGATAGTATTCACCTAAGTGTACCTGCCATAGAAAAGTGGCAGGCATAAAGAAAAAGTATTGAGTTGCACACAGATAGAGTTAGAGAGAAGAGAGACAGACATAATGGGTGCTCCAGGGCCATAGCTGCAGCAGACAGACTCCAGATGCATGATCCTCTTTGTGGATCTGGCTTTTATGTGGGTACTGGGGAACCAAGCTCCAGTGGTTAGGCTTTGCAAGCAATTGCCTTTACCAATGAGCAATCTCTTCATCCCCCCATAAAGAAAGCTTTCCTATTAAAACCAGTTTGATGATTTGGAGAGATGACCCTTATAACAAATAATTCTCCTCTTGCATTCAGAATGAACACAAATACAGGAAAAAATGAAAGTCTGAAGAAAGACTCTGTTTCAGGGCAAACCATTATGGCATTTGGGCTTTTATAGATAAAACATACATTAATAGTATAAGGTTCTTTTGGAAAGGCTTCATTCTGTTGAGGAAATATATGGTTTAAACATTTTATTGTGTGTCAAAGATGTTTTATTTACATAAAAGAAAAAAAATTCCAATATTGTAATTTCAGTATTGTTCTACATGGAAACTCATTTAAATGATAAAGCATACTAAAATCCACTTAAATCTTGATGGGAGTAAGAGTTTTTAAAAACCTGCTGGAAAATCTGATAGTGCAGAAGTCTATCCATCAATCTGTAAATGTTCACTTGTTAGTAGAACTATTTCATTTCAATATAAAATAAGGTGATTTATTGTAAATTTAGGAAACACTGAACAGTTTCCAAGGCCATAAGTAATCTATTTCCCCATGCTTCAACATAGATTAATTTATACATTCGAAAATAATAATTTCATCTACAATTGCAAAGGTATTCCAAAGCCCAATGATGTAAGATTTTTAACATTATTTTAAGTGATTATTTAGACTGAACTGAATTGGTTAATAACCTTCACCTGGTATTAAGATTTATATAATGGCTAATGAATGATTTATTTTTGAAAGCTGAAATGGGAATCAAGAATTCCTCTCTGTATTCTATGTTATCATTCCATGTATGCAGGGCTGGGAGATTTTCTAATTTCCAAAGCTTTCTCTTAGTTCTCTAAGTACTTATTTATTCCTTCAGGAGGAATTATTATTTTTAAGGAATACAAAATCTATTTTCCAAAGGGAAGGCTAAATTTCAGGGTAGCAGGCACCTGGAGTAACATTCAACTCTCTTCATTTATGTTTCCCTGTATGAGTGAGAGTTCACAACATTAGCAACAAAAAGCATAAGCCTTTATTAATTTATGTTCCCAACACCCTTATGCATGGTTCCAAAATTCATGGTAAAGTGAGCCTGGAAAGCTGCTTTAAAATGTCTGCAAACATCATTATCAACATCTCCGTAGTTTCTATTTTTAAGAAACTAGTAATGGGAGAACGAACATAGACAATCATGGGAACAGAAACACAAATTTAAATGACTGAATCTGGAGCTGCTTGTCACAGATGGTAATTCTCCACGAGCAGTCTGAGAGTGTAGTGCCTAGGATGTGTATGATGTCTGTCACAGTATGCCTTTGAAATCAACTGTAGAAAGGGAGGGAACGAAGCAGGAAAGGGTAGAGGATGAAGTTGAACAATGAAGCTGACCAAACCAGAGTCATGTTTGAAGGTGGCCATCTGGAGCTGTTTGGAGTTGACTGAAGGGGGTCAGGTTTTCATACACTGCTGTTAATCACTCACTGAATACAGGGGGCCCTGGAAGAGTGTGTGACCTTGGTGGGTGAGGGAATCTTTTACAGCTGAGGCAAGGGAGCAAGGGAGCTGCTGTCAGCTGAAGACCAACTTTTAGCAAACACCCTTTATTCATGAGTATTCATGAAAAAGAGCATGAGGGGGATATCACAGCATTCACCACAAAGCTGCACTGAAAATGTATTAAAAAATCAAGGCATAGAAAATGAGATGGATTTATGAAGGGAAGCATAATTATGGAATTTGAACTGACAAAATAGCCATATAGTGGGAATGGAGGTGAGGGTAGGCTGGAGTTCTGAGAAGCTGACATGGTCTTATGAAGGCACCCAGAAAGGTCACAGGGGTGTGTTCGAGGGTGAAAGAAAGACTGTGATGGCAAAAAGGGTAAGGTGTGCACATGGGCAACAAGAAGAGTGGCATTCCTACAGCAGGGTATTGAAAAGAAAAGATTCAGAAACAGGGAATGTAGGCAGGAAGTCTTGAGAAATCAGCTTTGACTCACAAAGCATGTACTAAGCGGGGAGGTTTTGAAGGAAATAACTCTCCTTGTTGTGTACAGAACAGTTTGGATGTGATGAGAGGCTATTTATGTGGAAGGCTGGAATAGCTCCAGCCACTTTGGCTCTCAGTATGTCCCTCACATAGAGCTGGGACTAGGAAAAGTAAGCAAAACATCTAGGATACCAAATGTGTGCTTCTACGATCCTAAGAGTAAGTGCCTCCTTTAAAGTACCTCACCAAACCATTTTAAAGAAATTCAAAATGCTCACAGGGACACCGTGTGACTGTTGTATAAATACCATTTCAAAGCAAGATCCCTGCTAATTAAGAAGGTTCCCCATTAGTATTTAACTGGGTGGTTAGAGAGGGCTTTTCTGAGATGTAATCATTCAAACTGACACCTAAAAGCTTTATCAAAGGAAATCATTTTAGACAAAACAGAACAGCGTGTGGAAAGGCTCAGACAAAAAATGTATTAGGGTGCATATTTATGTGTATAATCCTCTTATGCTATTAATAAAATAAGAAGAGAAGCTGCCAGAGCCAGAAAGCTCCTTACACTGTGCTGTGCTCATGGTTATAGAAGTTGGAGATAATCAAAGAAAGATAAGGCAATTAGTTACCTTTCTAAATCCCAAAAGGCACCATGAATGTTTAAAAATCTAGTTATATAAATGATCTCTATTGAATGTGGTTGGGTTACATCTTTTTAAAGGGGACAAAGAGAAAGACTATGTGGGCGTCTGTTTAGTTTTGAGACAGAGTCTCACTACATAGCCCAGACTGACCCCAAATTTATGATGACCTTGAACTTAGTTATCCTCCTGCCTCTGCAACCCTAATGCTGGTATTATAGGAATACACTATATAGGGCCAAGAGAGACTATTCTTGAAAAAAAAGTGCATGAATTAAAAAAAAACACATAAAATACAACTAACCATATAACAACTTTTTTTCCTTGCAGGGTTATGAGCCAGATCCTAGTATAATTAAGGTGGCAGAACAGTATGCCAAGGAGGTATGTTCCCTATACATAAAACTAGAATAATCTTTCTCCATCGCATAAAATTGTTAACTATCATGCTTCTCTCTACTAGAATGGCACCAGGCTGACACTGACAAATGATCCATTGGAAGCAGCACGTGGAGGCAATGTATTAATTACAGACACTTGGATCAGCATGGGACAAGAAGAGGAGAAGAAAAAACGGCTCCAGGCTTTCCAAGGTTACCAGGTTACAATGAAGGTACAAATTGATGCCTCTCTGGAGGCTCATTAATTCCATTCATAAAGGCCAAAAGCACTTTAGTAAAAGTGAACTTACCTTTCATATCCTATGCAGGACTCACTGAATCCAACAATTAGCCATATCCTTTTGGAAAGACACTTTTCTGCTTGACAAAAGAATTGAAATGCAAAGAGCAGAGGGAAGCCAGCTTTTCCCTCTGACAGTAGTTGAAGTATTCAGAATGCTTTACTGTCCTGTAAGTTTTGAGCCATTAGAGTACTATTATTTTTAAAATTTTCATTTATTTATTTACAAACAGAGAGAGATACAGAGGATAGAGACTGAAGGAGAGAATGTGTGCACCAGGGCCTCCAGCTACTGCAAATGAATTCTAGATGCATGCACCACTTTGTGCATCTGGCTTTATGTGGGTACTGAGAAATCGAACCTGCATCATTAGGCTTTGCAGGCAAGTGCCTTATCGGCTATGCCATTGCTCCAGCCTGGATTACTATTACTTTTGATGCACCAAGTTTCTTCTGATTTAAAAAGAAAACAAAAACAAAAACAAAACAAAACAAAACAAAACTATGTTTGCCAGGCTGTCGTTGCTTCTTATAAAGACACTTAAATCCATTATAATTTTGTCAACTCAACCTAGTGACTCCTAGGTGATTAGTCAAAGCAGTGTGTCTTTATTTATTTTTGGCAGTGCTGGGCATGGGACACTAGACCTTGAGCATGCTAGGTGTTATTAGTCAGGTTTCCATAGAAGAACAGAATCAGTAGAATTAACTGTATTCACAAGGATATATATTGGATTAGTTTATGGCAGTCCAACAATAGCAGTTTGCAGGCTTGAGAGTCAAGGAACTGGTAGCTGATCAGAGGCTGGATGCCTCAGCTCTGAAGGTCTGATGGCCTCCTGGAGAGCTGCTGGGCTTCAGTCCACCTTGAAATGCTAAGGAAACTTGGTTCCAATGCTAACAAAAGATAGTGGAACAGGATAAATGCGCATGCAAGTGAAGGCACTCAACAACACACAGCCAGGTGGGAAGAAGCGGTCCTTTCCTCTCGGGATTTCCTTACACAAAGCCCATGACCATAATGGCCACCCATTCTTGAGGACAGGTTCACTCTGAAAAAAGGACTTCCTTCTTCAGCCAAACCTTCCAGTAAGCAACCTCAGAGACCCACCCAAGAGGAATGCCTGTGGATTCCTAATCAGATCAAGTTGACAACAGAACTTAACCTTCACACTAGTCAAGGGCTTTACCACTGAGGTACATCCTTCAGCCATGCCTCAACTGTGAGCAGTCATCAGCATCAGCTGGAGGTGGTATTACTACACAGCTGTCTGGATCCCACACCCAGTGGTTCTAATTCATTTGGTCACGAGTAACACTTGGGAATTTAAACTCCTACCTAGTTTCCAGGTGATATAACTCTGCTGTTTCAGGACCACATTTTGAGAATCATTGTTTTAGAAGCGTTCTCCAAAAGATAGATGCACAGTGAGGTTTGGTCAACATAACAACTAATCTGTCTGGGTGAATACAGTGATTAAGCTAGTACAAAACTAATTTAGTATTAAAGAAATACTTAAATAAAAATCCCTTATTACATGTCAAATAGAATGGTAGTTTGAAAAACAAAAAGTGAACATGTCTTTCCTCTGTCCTTTTAACAGTGATCATTTCCAGAGGTAGCAACTCTTTTATAATTCAATGTGTATCTTTGCAGACCTTTTGTTTACATTTTGTTTACATATGTCTGCCCATGTGTATACTCTTGGTTCTTCACAACTGGCATTTTAGACATATTATTCTCATGTGCTTTTTTCATTTAACAAATCATGGATATTTTTATCCATTCATTTATATATTTTTCACTCCTTTTCCTAGCTTTACTAGCTTAGCTACAGAATCCCTAATTATAAATGGACAATAATATTTAATCTTATTGATAAATTAAGCTATTTGCAAAAATCCAAAGTCAAACAATGCTACAATACCTTATTAATATTTCTTTGTGTAAGTATTACTGGGGAATAACTTCATAAAAGAAGGATTTCTAAAGTTGTCTTTTATATACTTTTAAATATGAGTGATGTCTACCCAAAACAGATTAGCAATTTTTATATTCCTACAGTTATATATTATAGTTCTTTCTCCACACACACTCTCTATTCTTTATTCATTTTAGCAGGTGTGTATGCTATTATGCATGTTCATATCTACTTGGGCGGGTGCACATGTGTGCCTGCAGGTACGCATACACAGGTGTTCGTGTGTACATGAGGCCAGAGAACAACCTCAGGTGTCATAATCAGAAATACCATCAACCTCATTTTGACACATCATTTCTCATTGGCCTGGATTTGATCAATATAGCTAAACTGGCTGGCCAGTGACCTTCAGGGATCTGCCCCCAAATACTGGGATCACAGGTGTATATCACCACACCTGTCATTTTTATGTGTTTATTACTGGGGAACAAACTTGGGTCCTTGTGCTCACAGGACAAGCACTTTACCAAGTGAGTTATATCCCCCCATACACACCTATCTTGTTACTTATAATTTTACCTTTTGTACATTTGAGGCAAAAGGGTGTCTTGTGCTCTTTAAAATTTGTATTTGCCTTATTCTTGATGAAATTAAGCATCTTTTCATATGTATTGGCCATTTCCTTTATTTTCCCTTCAAATTGTTATATTTTGGCTCAGTTTCTATTTTTTTTAAACATTTGCTATAGGAACTTTTTTATACATTATGGCTAATCTTTTGTCATGTATGTTTCTAATATTTTGTGATGATATTATAAATTACCCGTAGTTTATCTCACACTTGCCTTGGGTGATATTCTAGTCTTACTGTAGGTTTGAAGAATAGTCATTTTACTGATGCCTGACAGTTAGTTATACATGTTGCTTCCTTTCAATCTCATTTTTCTAGTATTTTAAAAACTCAATTGTCTTTAGCATAGAGGTAAAATAAAATTTTAGTAAAAAGAGTAATTTTGAGGCAAGAAAATGTGAAGCAATATAGTTTTGAATCTATAGGTGAACAAAAGAAGCAAATGGGAAGATGTTGCTTTAAGGAATTAAGTGTTGGAGAAAGTTGAGAATGCCAGCATAATTGTATCAGAATGAACTGTCTAGTGCACCATGCTCATAATCCCACTGAAAGCACTTCTACCTCTGTGCTTTATTCAAACATGTTTACATTTATGATGAAGTATGTGTCAAATGCTAAAAATCATAATTTGTAGATAAGATCAAACTATAATGCTATCATAGCTAAGTAACGTTTCTATATAGTGAAATGTAATTGACGACTTTTGCTATCAACCACATATTATACTAGGGGACTTCTTTACTGAAATGTCTTCGTCCCATAAGATATAATACCAGAAAATTGACTTCTGGTTTAATTTGAATTCATTTATCTCCCAAATTTTACAAAGAGTCGCCTACATTTATCCTTGGTATGTTGATAAAAAATTTCACTTTGCCCCTGGCCTCTCCTTTTGTATTGATTTCTTACCCCAAGGCATATGCGTTTTTAAATACTGAAGAAGATGTGTCTAATTAACACATACAATAGTCAAAATATGATCTTATCCCTATCTCTTTAGACTGCTAAAGTCGCTGCCTCTGACTGGACATTTTTACACTGCTTGCCCAGGAAACTGGAAGAAGTAGATGATGAAGTATTTTATTCTCCAAGATCACTAGTGTTCCCAGAGGCAGAAAACAGGAAGTGGACTATCATGGTAAGAAATTGTGAAAGGAGGGATAAGGCACTGTTCAGATGGCTCCAAATTGGCAGTTCATGCTTTTTTTTGGTGAATAATAAGCAAGATAAATCAGTTACATTTATTGATTATGTAGCATCTATTTTGTCTATAAAGTTCATAATAGATCACGAATGCTTGTTAGCATTCATTGTGTATTTCAATGGAAAAAAAAAGATCCCCTTTGTAATGCAGCCACTTTAATCAAAACATTTACTGCCTTAAGAACCAGCCACCATTTTCTGTTAACCATTACAAGTTATATGTTTCTGAGGTTCTAATTTGTGTTTATAGAAATTTCTTCTTTAGTATCTGGTACAAAATAGGAATTCAAAACCGTATTTCCTTCTCCCTCTCTTTTTCTCTTTCATTTCTTACTTGATAATTTGACCAGATAATTTTAGTTCTCTGCTTGAGTTTGGCTAAACAGATATATTTGTTTTGGGGCTTGGCAATATTTTGAAAATTGATGGCAAACCTTACCTAAGAGACTATTGTCCTTTTTGGATAAAGCCATTAGTCATCTTTTTTATTGTCATTCTAAAAATATTAATTTCAAGAATGTGCTTTGCAATTTTCCAAAAGGAAAGTTTCTTTAGAAAATTGAATGCTCACATGTAACAATTTAACTCCACCACATTTTAGCATTAAGTAATTTAAATGGTCTCAATTGCTGTATTAGGCAGATTCTTTATTAGAAACAATAGAGTTAATTCCAGGTGGACAAACAGAACAGCTTATCAAAAGACATGAAGCAACACTAAGAATCACTTTTAAGAGGGAGGTTCATTGAATCATTATTGAATATTACATAGCTAACCACAATATAAGCAAGAAAATTGCTCCAAACCACTATGTATCTTTTATAACCATAAAACTATTGACAACATCACCCACAGCCTGGCATCTAGAGCCCTTGAAACAAGATGCTGCACTCCATTATACCTACCTCTAATGGATTATGTGAAGTTCACATCTCTTCCTATTTCACACGGCAGGAAAGGTATTAAAGTGGCCTGGTGAACATAAAGTACTCACACTGTTAGATAAGTATAGTCAGTGAATATGTTTAAAAGACAATGCTTGCATCTCTTCTGTAGCCATGAACATGTGTATGGTATGGTTGGTTGATATTAAGAGCAAGTATCACAAGAGCCATAAAACTACCTCTTAAGAGTAAAGTCAGAGAAAGAGGATTCAAACCCATTTCTGTACTATCTGTTCTTTCAGAGGATTGATTTCCTCATTTGTAAATAATGAGAGATACCATGTTAGGATGTTATTACATTAAATTAGATAATCCACAAACATTTCTTTCTAGATCACTGAAGTATCTAGTCCATTGTCTGGAAAATACCTCTTGACTGACACATGATGAGACATTTTAGTGTATTGCCTTGTACTCAATAAGCACTCGAAATATATATTAACCATTTTTTTCTGTAATTATCTCTACTATTCTAAGTACAAAGTTAGGGGACAGTAAAAGGAAAAGTAACGATTTGTGGCAAGAAGCCTCAAAAGTCCGTTCGTTGTCTATAAAGTTAAGTTCTTTTCAGGATGGTAAATTCAGATAGCTGACATTATTCATTAGTCCAATATGGCTTGTTTTTTATTACTTTGCATCTGATTTATCCTGAATTTCTCTAGGATATAAGTGACCAAAACTCAGTGTAGACATGAGAAATGGGGATAGGAGTAATTATTTTTCTCTAAAACCAGCCAGTATTTATGTTCCAATTTATGACTAGAAATCCCAACCATGGTAACCGTGGCATCACATTTCAACTCCTTGACTTAGAATGAGGCCTAAGTTAGCATGGTGTTTGTGCATGTATTTAGGTCAGTATGATCCCTTAGGACCTTCCTTTATCCAAGTAAAATATAAATATCAATTCAGAAGTGCTCCCTTATCATTTCCTTGGGAAAATACACTTTAAGTTTAGGACTGCAAAACTGAAATAAAATCCCCCTTCCTTAGGTCCCAAGGCAGACTGTTGCTAATGTTTATCTATTTCTTCTCTTTCTTTTTTATGTCATCCCAGGCTGTTATGGTGTCCTTGCTGACGGATTATTCACCTATGCTTCAGAAGCCAAAGTTTTGATGCTTGTCAAGAGAAAAACAATGTTCTTTAACAACAGAATGAGTCAGTTTATGTTGAAAAGAGGACAAAATAAGATATAAACAAATACCTAATACATGATATTAGTTATTGTACAATATTGCTTTGTCATTATGAGGCTTTCTGGAAACCTTAGCTTAAGTGTTGAGATACTATACGATACTGTTTGACTTGATATAAGCTCTTTCTCACTAATTCACAACGTATGAATTACATTTTGCTTTCAGTAGTTATCATACACACTTGTTTCAACTAAGCATAAAACATTGTGTTTAAAATGCATAATGTCTAAGCCACTAAGTATAATCTATGCTTATTACCTTAAAAAATGATCACCCATGTGAATTTATAAGACATTTACCAAGCAATTTGGTGCTAGCAGATCAGTATGTTGTGTTTACGTGTCCCAGGACTCAGGGGGAAGTCAAATGATATGTTCTGGAAGGAGGGTACAATTTTCAGGCCAATAAGGAAGACAGACAGTCATATATAAACATCATGAAATTCTTAAAACACAACTATTGCTATGCCCAAATGAAAGGGTTTGTTCCCAATCATTTGACAGAAGAGAGTGTCCTTCAAGAGCCTGCACCTACCTTTATGTAATACTTCATTCAACAAGTTGTAGTGATATTTTCTTGGGTTCCATTTTTTCCATTAGGAGCAATTTAACTTTTCACATCTGTGATTATTATGCATCCAGTATTTCCATATATATGCTACTTATCACATTTTAGTCAGTCATTTCGTCTACATTTTCTTCAAGATAACAATTTGCATTGTTAAATAACAATGTTATTAAAAGTAGATTTCTCTTGTGTGTGATAAAATTTTGTATTATTAAAATACTATGGTATATTTGGAACGTTTCAATTAAAACTGATGAGAAACACAGTCATAACATTTAAATAACATATTTAATGCAGGCCCAAATTATGCAATTTCCTTTATGTTCCACCTCTACTATTGTTGGTATTGCTTAAGGATGGCCCAGAGGACAAAGGATTAAGAGGGTGTTGAATGAGGTCCAAAACTCTGGTGGCTAACCCAGGTAGGCATTTCCCTATCTCTGCCCTCAACTCTGAGACTCCCAACCCCCCAAAAGCATGCCACATAGACCCAGGTTCGCACCCCAGCAGTGCCTAGAAGGTGGCAGTTTAGCTACCACCACCATCTAATACGTGCCCAAACTCAGTCTGTATGCAAAACAGGAATTCACAGGTTGCTGATTTCTGCCAATCTCCATTGCCCATTCCTTTCCCTCCCTCCTCCTCAATTTCTGTTTAAACCCACAATACTGTTGCAATAAAGTTTGGATTGGAATGGTGATTGGGACTTCTTGCCATGGATGCTTTTTCTCCCGGGACTGCGTTGTAACACATGGGGAACCGTGATTCCCCCAGGAAGTCATGCTTCCAGAGCTGAACACACAGAGCTGTGACACTTCCATGGGCTCTCAGGCCCACAGACATGTCTCCATGGGTGCCTGGTTTCCGGTCCCCTGCCACCGGCAGCCTCCAAGGTCACCTCAGTGCCGCCATCAATCCCTTATGACTTTTAGAATTTCCATTGAAAATTTGGAATGTTATTCTGATAGCTTACATTTTTAAGTGACAAACTGTTTCTTTTGGCTTTTAGTACTATTTCTTTGTTTTCTGTATTTAGTGTTTTAACTATAATGTTATGAACTATAATGAGAAGAACTAATATTATACAATATTAAATCTACAAAAAAAAATACTCGGAGTTCCCACCAAAATACCAATATTGGGGTTGTTGACTGGATAGGAATTGAACTGGTCAATTCATCTCTGTCATCAGGTGTCTGAATATCACCAGGTTCTTAGGAAGGGAGTGATCTTTTAAAATTCCTTTCTCTTCTAAGGAAGAAAGTGATAAGACTGAAGCCATTTTTTCATCTCCTCCCGTGAGGTTTTAGGGAAAATAAATAAGGAATGAAAAAAAAAGAAACAGATTCACTCTTATAGGTCCAAGGACATTCCTTTCTTCCACTTTTTGGGGACCCTGTATCACCAAACTGTCTCTTTTATGGTCTTATATGTTTGGCATTTTGTATGCTTCTTTTTATTATTATTATTATTATTATTTTTTAAATTTATTGTCCATAATGAGTTACAACATTTAGTGGGCAAACAATGAGTTGTTATCCCCAAATCCCCACTGCCCTCCCCTCCCCCCTCCACTGGATAACCTCCTCCATGGGTCGTCTGGATCAGTCCTTGTGACAGGGACCATGGAGAGCCTAGTATTCAGCCAGGTTCTCCTGGCCAAGCCTCTGGATAATCTCCTCCACCACAGCTCTTACAATCTTTCCACCCCCTCTTCCACATAGTTCCCTGAGTCGTGGTGGATGAGTATTAAGGCTGCTTTAAGGTTGTGAGCTTAGAGGTCTTTGTGTCGAAATCATTGGTTTCTGTCTCACTGGCTTATCCTGTGTTGATTTAATGGCTGTGGCTGTGGGCCCCTTGTTCATCCCGTCATTCTCTGCGGGGTTCCATTTGGATCCTCCACGAT